>JAFMPE010021662.1:17674-33504 GCA_024759925.1 Ficus religiosa | reverse complement strand
GCAGGGAATAAGCATATGATAATGAAGATCAAGAAGAGATAGAGGTACGACGAAAGGTTGAGCACTGTTAACATACATAGATAGGACAATCATAATTGAGATCAATGTAATTGCCATAATGGTTTCTCGTATACTTTCTACCCATCTACCCTTTTTTTATGTTTTATTTTATGTTAAATTGCTTGTTTGGTCCCTAATTTTTTTTTTTTATAAAGTTGCAATTTGACTCTCGATCTTTTTTAATGCCAAAAATTATCCAAACTATTAAGAAGGGTGCAAAATAGTCCTTTTTTTATAATAGATGTTAAAAACTTGAATAAACAAATTATATGTATGGCACATGTAATTAAGGTGAATCATGTAAAATTAATTATCTTTACTACCCTTAAATAGTAAATCATTTGTGATTCACGTGATATTTTTTGTGAAATTTTAACGTTTGTTAAAAAAAAAAAAAAACATGTTTTGCACTGTTTTGAAGAGAGTTTAGGGAGCTTTTAGTGTTAAAAAAAAAAAAAACGGTTTAGGACCGAATTGTAATTTATGAAAAGGTTAGTGACCAAAGAAGCAACTTACCTTTATTTTATCCATACAAGCAACTCCACAAAAATCAAAAGTTATTATTAAATTTATTTATACATAAAATACTATGATTAATACATGACTTGTTCAAATAATGTTTTTCGTTAAAATTTTTTGAAGATAGATATATGATTCCGTAAGGCAGCTGTATAACAAACGAGTGATTTTCACTTTAATTTAACATCTTATTAAAGTATAAATGGTAGTGTCTCTTAAGACATACATGTAACAGATGCAAATAAATATTACAGTTTATATCTTTCGCTTTTAAAAAAAGTCGAATGTTTTTCAAAATAAAGATATCTTGTATTTACCTAATTTACAGACATTTAAAACGTTTTAATAATTCATTGATGAATGCATGGAGGTAGGATTTAGTTATAAACATAAAAGTATAATCAATTTAAAAATCTAATAAAAATTTAACAGTTTAAAATTGTATCCCATCAGTAATTTAGTTTTCCTATCCTCCCATAAAAATTCTTCTTGTTTATCATGAAAAAGTAGTATTCAAACATCGTTGGATTCCTAGTACCGAAGAGGATAGGAGCATATGTATACCTAATAATAATAGGACTATAAAACTACCTGGAGAATTTTTGCTACATGGAGTAGGAAAAAACATATCTTACCGATAGGATGTAGTTCTTAACCATTAGATTAAATAATCAAAATCATGCTTAGTTAAGCAAAATTATAAAATATACAAATAACACGAAATCTAACATACTCTATTATAGAATTCTCCAAATTAATTTTATAACCTTTCTATATGAGCAATAAGGTATCTTACTAATAGTAAGGGTCCGTTTGGTAACAAAGTTTAACTCCAACTAAATTGTACCTTTTCATCTTAATTTTTGTCTTTTTCTGAAAAGTCAACAAAGTTTATAACTACTTTTTAAAAAGTCAATTTAACTCAAACTTAAAAATTTCAACTCAACTCAAACTCAACGCATTTACCAAACGGACCCTAAGTCTTTATGTTTTCTTTTTTTTTTTTTAGTAATGCTAGGAAAACCAACTCTAATCTCATCTTTTGAGTACCAACTCACGTGATACAAAGTTATCATATTTTTATTAGAAGATGTAATCAATAGATGTGACATCCGATATATTAAACACGTACTATAATAAAAAATGATTACTTACTTTCTATCTCTTACATTTTCAAAAACTTAAACTTTAAAAATCTATAATTTTCTTATTTCAAATCGAAATGAGATGATTTTATGTCGAAATACTCGTAACGACGAGACGAATAAAATAATATTCATTTTGCATATTTTTTTCTGAACACAAATCAAATTTTTGTACTATTTTCTATAGCACAAAATTTTTTCAAAAGTTTTCCCCCCAATCTCACATGCACAACCAAACTTTCAAAATATTATTTCCAGATATTCCCTAACGGGCCCTTGTATTATTGTTCACTAAATATCAACGTAACCTGGGACTTTTAATATTGTTTTATTAGGGTCTATTTACAGTTTTCACGTGTCTTCTAAACGATGTGGAGCTGCTATACACTTTATAAGAATCATTAACTCAAGGCAACAGTCGAGTTAAGAGACCGGGAGAGTTTGAAAATGATGTGATGCTTATTAAATCTTTGAAATCATAAAGAAATCCTCTAAAATATTCTGATGTTCAAATTAAAATTCAAGATTTGGTAACCTCAGAGATAAATGAATGAAGAATAACTATCAATTAGGGCATTTATTTGTATTCTCCACCTAGAAGGGTACTTTCTATTTTTAATCCCAAGTCCCTAGTATACTTTAGCTCCCATAGTGAATCCCTTTTGTATTAAACGTACTCACACATTATAGACGGAGCACTTTAAATTTCTAGTGTTTTTAATTTTTATGCGCTTTTGGCTATAACAATAACGAGAAATTAGTTGTTGATGTATGTTCACTCGTGAGTTCATATTATTTTGCGATTATGTTCACTCGTGAGTTCATATTATTCTGCCATTAATTATTGCCAAGTGTCGACAAAGGTCATAGTCAAGCATTCATATCATTTAATCATGATCAAAATATTCACCCAAAAAAAAAAAAAAATCATGATCAAAACATGAAATGGAATCATAAAGTGTCCATATTGTAGTATATTGGAGCAAAATTCCAATTTTTCACTTAAAAACGGCATCAATCAAGTCCGAAATGCAAGATGAATTTTTAACTTTATTTTGGAAAGAAGCATATCATTAAATATCATTTAATCACTAAAATATTTGAACTACCCACATTAAATATTCTTAACCCATTTACTTTAGAGGATCCCAATAAAATACTACAAGATTGTGCTAATAGTAAATTTTGGTATTTAAATGAAAGAAAATACTCTTAAGTAGAGTGCTATATTTGATGCCAAATTTGTCAAATGCTAAATTTTGTGACAAATTTGCTACAAGGTATAGCTAATACTTAAACTTACTATTTGATTTCTATTGGTTGTTGGTTTGATTTTTGTCATATAATTATTACAATTGTTTTATTTTTTAATTATTTAAATACTAAATGCTCAATTTTACAAGTTCCAAAGCACAATAGTAATGACAAAAAGTAGAAATAATATTATGCATTGGAGTATAAAGTTCAATAATGTCATTTTTCACACTTCTTTATAACAAATATAGTAATGACAGAGATCAATACATAGGAGATGATCTTAGAGGAATTAATTTTTGACATTTTAAGTTAGTTCATCAACTAAGTGATCTTGTAAGAAAAATACTTTACGTTATCGGTGGTGTTAAAATAAAGAGCAGATTTCATTTTCGAGTCTCGTGATGGTGGACTCACTCTTTATTAATCTATGATTTGGAATACCATAATTGCCTTTTTTGTATTGTTATTTGTTCATATTTATCTTTAACATATAGAAGACTAAAAATGATAATAATAATATAATAATAATAATGATAATAATCTATACTATTTTTTAAAAGTGCTAATAATTTTTGGATCATGCATTCTTTGTTTATTACGTGACAATCATATGATTGTCATGTTTTTTTTTTATATTTTTTTTTTATTTTGCCCCGGAATCGGAATATTACGTTTTTTTTTTTTTTTTAATGCTTATTGGAGACTGTCGTCATTGCAACGGT
This sequence comes from Ficus religiosa, assembly GCA_024759925.1. NCBI lineage: Eukaryota > Viridiplantae > Streptophyta > Magnoliopsida > Rosales > Moraceae > Ficus > Ficus religiosa. The sequence continues at coordinate 29,801 of JAFMPE010021662.1, read as the reverse complement.
GTGCAATGCAGAAGTTTTTTTATTTTTTTATTTTTATTTTTCTGTTGTTCAATATTATTAATAAATGCTAGCAAGACACATGCTGAGTCTGGTCACTGCCATGTATCAGACACTTTTCAACCTTTTATCCTTCTGATGACCACTGATTCAGACTCTTTTGTTGTTTTCCAAAGGAACCCGTGAACCCAAAACACAAGCAAAGCTAAGAACCAAAAACACTTTCTCACAAAAGCAAAAAAGAAAAGAATAGCAAATGGAACAGAGCGAGCAACGAAAAAAGCCTCCCATTTCACATCAATAAAATAGGCCTACAAAGTTGGTGCTTTTCCTCTTCTTCTGCCAAACCTTTTTAGCAAACTTTTTTCACACAAAACTTGCGCAAAACTCAACCAAACCTTCCCATGGCTAAACCACTTCTTCTTCACATTCTGTTAATGGGTTTCCTTTTAGTGAACCTTTCAAACCAGCTACAACTCTCTGAGACCAAATCTCTTCTTAAAATCCAAAAGCTTCTGAACAACCCTTCAGCTCTGAGCAGCCTCAACAACAACAGAGATTTTTGTGAAATTGAACCAACTTCATCTTTCACTCTTGTATGCTATGAAGGAGCCATAACTCAGCTTCACATTATAGGCAATAATGGGTTTCCTTCTCTGCCTCAGAATTTCTCCATTCACTCTTTCTTCTCAGCTCTGGTGGAGTTCTCAAGCTTGAAAGTTCTCAGCTTGGTCTCTCTTGGCCTGTGGGGCCCAATGCCAGGTAACGTTGGGCAGTTATCTTCTTTGGAGATTCTCAATGTGAGCTCAAACTACTTCAATGGAGACATTCCTTTAGAGATTCTGCTTTTGAGAAATCTTCAGACACTTGTTCTTGACCACAATAACTTCACTGGGCAAGTCCCATTTTGGCTGGATTCACTCCCATTGTTGACTGTTCTGAGTTTTAAGCACAATCTGCTAAGTGGGTCTCTCCCAAATTCCTTGGGAACTTTGCAGAATCTCAGGGTTCTTACTTTGTCAGAGAATTATTTATCTGGGCAAGTCCCTGACTTGAGTAAATTGAGAAACTTGCAAGTTCTTGACCTTGAAGATAACAAATTTGGGCCTCATTTCCCCGGTTTGCCTAGAAAACTAGTCACTCTTGTGCTCAGAAACAACAAATTCCGCCTAGGCATACCTGAAGAAATAGGCTCGTTTTACCTGCTTCAGAAGCTGGACATTTCATTGAATGGATTTGTGGGCCCATTTTCGCCGTCCTTGTTGTCACTTCCTTCCATTAGATACCTTGACATTTCAGGCAACAAATTCACCGGTGTGCTTTTGCAGAACATGTTTTGTAATGCTGATCTTGCCTTTGTGAACTTGACCTCTAATTACTTGGTGGGCAAGTTACCTTCTTGTCTAGTGTCAGGTTCTAAGGAGAGCAGGGTTGTTGCTATGTATTCTGGGAATTGTTTGTCAAATGATGATGAGAAACAACACCCTGCAGAGTTCTGCCACAAGGAAGCTCTGGCTGTGGAAGTCATGCCTCGCAGGGAAAAGCTTAAGGTACCGAATAATAGTAAGCCGGTCGTTGCATTGAGTGTGGGCGGAGTAATTTTTGGTGTTGTTGCAGTTGTTGGTCTGGTTTCCTTGTTTGTCAAGAGGATTTACGGGAAGGACAATGTGAAAAAGCCTTCAACTAGGTTGATTACTGAGAGTGCTTTGACAGTGAATACAGCTAAAATGCTTTCAAATGCAAGTAAGTTTTACCACTTTCTTCTTTCTTCGTCCATAGATATTGTTTTTGTTTTCTTGGGTGACAATATATATGTTTCGCTTAATCTCACGAACTTTAGGATCATACCCGATTTATTAGAATTTTGGTTAATTACACAAAAAAAGAGGGGAATTAGTCTCACTTGAACCCTCCATTAGGATTTCTGTTTAAAACACTTAAACTTTCCTACTAAGAATGTTAAGCAGGACATTTCAAATTCAGGGAACAAAGTAAGCGTTTTTAAAATTTAAGGGATAAGGTCATAATGACACCTACCTAAATTTAGGGGCGTGGAGGAGAATAATCTTACCAAAATCATAATTCACCTACAGAAAGTTAGCATCTTTCATGGTACCTAGACTGCATTTTCTTAAAGTTTGAGGTAACATCCAAACATGAGGGTACCAAACGACCACTTTGATAAAACAAAGACTACCGGGACGTAAGTTTCTCGAATTAAAAATGAGATCTCTTGATAACCAAATACTAGAAGGAGAATATGATCTTATAGTAAGAAAAAAAACTATTTTTGCGCCAAAAATGTATTTGAAACCACCTACTTTTGCACATGAAGAAAGTTTTGAGACATTTATTTTTTGTCTGTGCTTTGACAGAGTCAGTTGTTCATATTGTAAAGTTTAAACGAATTGGTTTGCTATTATAGTTTGGCAAATTAGAATTCACTTTAGTTCAGTTCTAGCAATTTATTGAAGAAACAAAAAAGTGGAACAGAAAGTTAAGTAAACTAAGAGGAAAAAAAACAAAGAAAAATTGGAATTGGAATTTTGACTGAAGTTGAGAATGCTGAGGTAAAATTATTTTACACAAGCTTCATCTTAATTTTTTAGCTTGATATAAATAGTTTAAGCTGATAATGCATCTAAAATTCTTCTTTTATTGTTATTCTCCATTGCAGAATGCATATCTGAGACGATGAAGCTGGGAGCTGTTCTTCCCGCTTATAGAACGTTCGCTTTGGAGGAGCTCAAGGAGGCTACTAATAACTTTGATACGTCAACTTTGATGGGTGAAACTTCCAATAGCCAGGTAAGCATTCCAATAAACAGTTACATAAATTATATTCATTTCAACCATGAAAATTAAATCTAGCTATTCAGGAGAGCAAGTGTTTGTCTGATTTCTGTGGTTGGCATGTGTTGAACAAAATTGAAGATATATAATTGTAATTAGATAAGAAGTTGATAGACAAAGTTAATAAAGAAAAAGGCCAGACTGTACTCGTATTCTTGATCCCTACATAACTATTGGATACAGGATAAATGATTCAAGTATTTCTTAGTCTTTTGTAATGATATTGCCATAAATGATTGTACCACTTCACAAGAATGCGTATCTTGCTCCAATTCTGATGCTAGATGTACAGAGGCAAGCTCTCTGATGGAACATTCATTGCCATTAGAAGCTTAAGAATGAAGAAAAGGCGTAGTCCACAGGCTTATAACCATCACCTTGAGCTGATCTCAAAAATCAGACATTGTCATTTAGTTAGTGCTCTTGGACACTGTTTGGAGTTCCAGCTTGATGACTCGGGTATTAGCAGAATATTTCTTGTGTTTGAGTTTGCTCCAAATGGAACTCTAAGAGATTTCATCTCAGGTAAAGTGATTTCTCTTAGGGCATGTTTACTTCACGTGAAAAAAAAAAAAAGGGAAACGAGACGACTTTTTTTATGTCATGTGTATCGAGCTACTCTTTAACGTACTCTAGGTCATACATGAAAATGTGCAAAAATTTCTTCTAACTGTTTAGTTTGGCAGCTCCTAGAGGACAAAAGCTTAACTGGGGACAGAGAATTGCAGCTGCAATTGGGGTTGCAAAAGGCATTCAGTTTCTGCACACTGGCATGGTTCCCGGCATATACTCAAATAACGTGAAGATAAAAAATGTATTGATGGATCATAATCTTCATGTAAAAATCAGCAGCTATAACCTGCCTCTCTTAGCTGAAAATATCGGAACGGTATGTGAGGAACAAACTTAATGGATCTTGTTTAGATGAACAAAATGTCAGTTGTTCTTTACAAAATTTTGTTTTTTTGCCTTTAAGGTGAGCTCTGTAGTTTCTTCAACCATGCGGAAAGGAAGTACTCAAGACTGGTAATGATAGCAAACTACTTACCAACTATACTTCTTAGTTTTAGTTATTTCTCAACTTATCACTTTGTTTTTCAAAACAACAAAGGTATCTTTGAATTTGAAAAAGTAATTTCAATTTCATTCCTCATGTTGAAATATAAAACTATTGTTAGTCTGCCTCTTAACTGCTTAAGCTTTTGGGATGGATTGGTAAACTAATAATATATTAGAGTAGGAGGTTCTAAGTTCGAACACCTGCAATTGCACTCTTTAACCTCTTTATTATTGTTGTGTGTTGGGCTTTTAATATGTTTCAGGCTAGCCTATCCGTGAAGGGGAATGTTGAAATATAAAACTATAGTTGGCCCACCTCCTAACAGCTTAAGCTTTTGGAATGGATTGATAAACTAACACCTCACATCACATCCTTTGCGAATGGAAAAAATTGGGCAAAGCGACAAAAATATTCTTAAATAGTCAGTTTGCACAGGTCATGATAAAATGTAGAGATAATAACAAAAACCACCCCCTTGTTTACTCGAGATGCAGGAGTCGATCTCGTACACTGTGTTTGTTCACTTTGTAGCTCTTTGTGCATACAAATATTGCACACGCACCATGTACATGGTGATCACTTATCAATTAGATTGAAAAATCGGAACAAAATGTTTCGTCACTTCTCAAACACTTACAAGTTCAACTTTGTTTCTCCAATCCTATTTTGTACTTCTGCAGGGAAAGACATGAGGATAAGCATGATGTCTTTGACATAGGAGTTATATTACTAGAAATCATTCTGGGAAGGCCGGTTGTCTTCTACCATGAAGTTGGCGCTCTCAAAGATCTTGTAAGTTTATTCTCTTGGATTGATAGGACATGCTTTTCCCTTTGAAACCGTATCACTCAAAAAAATCTCACGAAAAGTAAAGCAGGACTTAAGTCTCTGAAGTCAGATCTAAGCCCTACCATTGATTTTAGCATGCAATTTCCCTTTCTGTTATGACCAAAGCTGGGAGTATGCGTTCTTTCTCACATTTTGCAGTTAAGAGTAAGCATAACAACTGACGACACCGGTCGAAGGAGCATAGTTGATCCGGTGGTGCACAAACAGTGCTCTGATGAATCGTTGAAGACAATGATGGAGATATGCGTGAGGTGCCTGTCGAACGAGCCGGCTGACAGGCCTTCCATTGAAGATATTCTTTGGACTCTTCAATTTGCAGCACAGGTTCAGGATTCGGGGACAGGAGACTCCATGAACAGCATTGAGTCACATGTCTCGTTGTCATGAGAAAATTGCCAACAGTCAACTCTTCCACCTTTCTATCAATTAGAGAGCTGTGTATAACGTAAAACTTCAATTTTAATATACCATACAAGGTCTACAAGTAAGCTCTACATATGAAGCTTTAAAATGCTCCTCTACTAGTGCTAATGCACCCAAGTCCAACCATTTGTTGTGTCTTTTTCCAATTTGGGTGTATTTGTAGGTCCTCCTTTGAAATGCAATTATGGAGAATAATTTCCCACTTGTCAAAATTGAAGGCCTTGCGGTTTGCGTGTAACATAAATCTTGTTTGTTGTTACTAGATCAATTATCAGTATCTTGCTTAGGCGCATGAAAAACTTTCTCTCCATGCGGTCAAAATAGCTTGTTCTTGCCTAAGAGAAACGTTACGACTTAAAAGACAGATGTCACTGCAATGGTTTTGAAACGATGATTATTGTCTTCAAGCGTGGAACACTTTTGGTTGAGTTTTTGAAGCCATCTCTTATTTTATTTTTGACTGATGCCATTGCCGTATTAGTAGTCTGACATGGACCTAGCTTACGCCCTTCACCACGTCAAAATGCACTTTATATGTCACAACTGAATGAACTATGACCCCGCAACTTAAAAAGTGTACCTCATTCTGCTCGCCGGCTTCTTACCGGCTTGCTATCAGGCTTTATTAATAATTAGTATGTTCTTTGCAAGTGAATATTCTAACATGTACGGCAATGACACTCGCTTTGACTACTTCATCCACAAGGAAAACAATGACACTCACTTTGACTACTTGATCCACGAGGAAAACAAGATCTTTGTTGAGTCAAATGGGTTTATTTTAGATAAATTATTCTTTTTTTTTTTTTTTCCTTGTGCGAGAGACTTGCTGCTAGGTATGGGGAATGACCCGCAATTCTCGTGTCATTTGGAAATTGGTTTTTGTCTTGCATGGCGCTAGGTACAATTCTTCTAGCACAGATGGGAGAAAATGATTGGCGTTCCAACGACATGATTTGAGAACAAGAATTCCCCGCAAGAGCTCATGGGTCCTCCCGATTAAGTGCAAGATGGAAACGACCATTTCTATCGCTTCACAGGCTAAGGCAAACAACGACGCCAGTCCAAAAGTAATGAAGGCACTAGGCTCACAAGAGTCGGGGATAGAGCGAGGGAGGTCCTCTTTAAAATATTGGAAATTGTTGCTTTGGCTAGAATCTCAACGTCATTACTAACTTATAGTTCTTGTCTTTTAGGAGGAGCGTGAAGCTGAATCATCTTTTTTGATCGAAATCAAACGCTCGTCGTGAAGTTTCACATGTCGCCTAAGATTTTCTTCATTTGGTTGGTAAAATATAGGATAGTTATTTCCAATCAAAGAGCGTCTCCACACTAGCCAATCAAGAATGTACTCGTAATTCAGTAAACCATAGAAATCAAGAGCGTCCACTTGGATCCCACCATCGACTTTACCTCAAAGCCCAAAATATTCTCAATTATAAGTTTCCTCTAGTAACCGGAATCTAAAAAAAAAAAAAAAAAAGAAAGAAAGAAAATTATTTAACAATATCATGAATAGTTTTTAAACAAGAATAATTTAAATCTCAACATTCAAATGGAAATAAAATAAAAGTTCTTACTAGTCCAAGTCATAATTCTCAAACTCCCAAACTTGATATTTTTTCAGTCATTAACCACTATACCACGCCAAGTCACCGTCGTACGATCTCCTCATCAGCTGAAAATGTTAAAGATAATTTAGTGAGCTAAGATTCAATAATATACCATATTGCATGAATAACATAATTACAATTAATTCATCAAATATTTAGCCTTTCCTTGGTATTCCACATTTCATTTAAAACTTCTCATTATAAACATTTGAAACATTGAGTGTCATGTCTACAAGATTTTTAATCACGTGGTGACTAAAACTTTTCCATGACTAAAAATTCTGGGGCTAAAAATTTTGGTCACAACAAAAATTTGTGACCAATTACATATTAGATACATACAAATATTACGACAAAGTGTTTTTTTTTTTTTTTTTGAAGGTAAAATTTATTTAACTAAAAAGTCTTATACACACCAAACGTAATGTGGATGACCTTTGGTACAAGATACAAAGCACTCGATAAAAACCGATTCTATCACTAAAATTTGATGAAGCATAGGAAAAAACGATGTAAGACGAGACTTGATATTAGGAAAATTCCTTGACACATCAATTTGAGCACACATAAGGTTCTTTTGGAAATCACTACAATCGATGGAAGCTTTCGATCTATCGAGAGCATGTAGCATGTAGTACCAAGGCCACCATTATCTCCGCTAAGACTCATAGTTAGTGGAACTTCTGACTCGCCAAAACCTCAATCTGGCGGACCACAAACAAACTCAAACGGTGAGATCAAAACCATCTATATTATTATAATGAAAATACTAAAACTATATGGCCGAAATATCAATGCCTTTATTAGACTAAAACATTAAAAAAAAAAACTAAAAATTAAAGCACGACTGTTGCAAGTCTTCAATGAAAGTGCAGCAAACAAGAGGACCATCAGAGTAGGAGGAATGCTTTGGGGGATAAGCGGCGAAGTCGACGAGATGCATTCAAATAGCAGAACATGAAACACACGCACTACCACCATCAGCATCCGAAGCCAAAACTACCACCTCCACAAGAAGCTTACCACTGTTCGGAACAAAACCCCGAAAGAGTATAACCATCAGACGAAAAATATCATAAAACGCCTTCAAGCCATTTGAAAACCATCATCTAAACAACATCAGATCCGCTCCAATGAAGCCACCCCACCAAACACAACCACCACCATCAGAAAACTCACAATGATATGAGCCCAGTGACCAATTTTTAAGGCCGAAGGTCCAACAATGCGTTCGGAGACGGTTCTGGAATCCTAGCCGACTCATTCTCTCCTTTTCTCCTTTTCTCGTTTCCTAGGGCCGGCTGCTTGTATCTGGTTGTTTTAAAGACAAGTATAGTTACGGCAAAGTGTTCTAAGAAAATGTTGTAACTTTTTTTTTTTTTTTTTGTAGTGATATTTTGTTACATTGTGATTAGTTATAGATATATAACTGCTTTTTATGCCAATCCTATCTAACTATAAATGTCAATTTAATTTAATCAGAAAGTACTGCTAGTAGATTATACTTGTAATTTGAACATGATAACTTCAAAATGAAGTTATTCATTTGCTAAAAACAGCTATAATATTTAGGTATCAAAATTTTCACCTAAATTTTAACAAAAAGAAAATCTTGTCCTCGTCAAAAAAAGATATAAATTTAATGTAACGCCCTAAACGCTAACTAACAATAATATTAAGAAATTAACATTAGAATTAATATGGGTAATGTGATGAGATAGCAACTTCCTAATTCTAATATTATGTTGAGTTATTTTCACAAGTGACGCGATGAGGACTCAATGTGCTAGAATAAAGTTCATGCCAAATTGATAAATTTTCCTTATGATGATTTGATGAATTCGTTTGACATTTTTTTTAGTATATATAATATGATATGTTATATAAATGGATTTGTATATGTCTATATAATATATTATAATTATATTCTGCTAGCTATACGTATATTTGTATATAATTAGTTGCATATATATATATATGAAGGTTATATATATATGGTATGTAGTATTTGTGATGAAGTTAATGTAAAAAAAAAAAAAAAGGGAAAAGTATATTATCTGAAAAAGACTTATTTTATATGATGTTAATTTCTGACTCAATTATGAATCTTTAAATGTCGAAAATTATTCTGTAATTTAGATAAACTTATAGAGCTTTTCGTAAGCTTTCCAACGCCTACTCATTTGTGCAAATCCAATATCAGAGTAAGAAGTTATGACCAGTATACTATCCGGATACCTGCAAGTTACCAACCAGTTTACCATGTGCGATTGTAGGTGCGAAAATTCTAGAAATTAACCTAGTTGTTTCCTTTTCCTCACACACATTTTCACACCCTAATGACAGCCATTCCACAGCTATTAAGAGACAATTAAACCAAAGGATTCAATCCCAATTAATTCCAAAATTTATTTGGGATTAAATTACTCACAAATTAGTTTATAATTTTCAAAATTTATATTTTTACATTCTCTCTCTCTCTCTCTCACTTCCCTAGCCTCCCTTTCCCTTTCTTTCCCATTCTCTTTGTGTGCTCTCTCTGCCCCTCTCTCACGCACAAATAGAAGGAAAAAAAAATCCGCCAAACCTCCAGATTCTTTCAAGCCAAAATCAAAGGATTTTAAGGTATATTTCAATATTGTTTGATGATGAGGATGATTTTGTTATTTGTTTTAGTTTAGGATTTTTTGAGGGGTTGTGTGATTTTCTTGATGAGTGTCTTCATGTGAGTTTGAGGAAAGGATGAGAAATATTTATCGAATGATGATCGAAAGAATAGCTATATGGTTGATTTTATGAACAAGACGAATTTAGGGTTTTTGATTTCTTGATTTATGATTTCATTGGTATAGTGATTGAATAATTTTATGTGTTAGAAATATGTCTTAGGGCTGTTTCGTGTGTGTGTGTGTGTATGAATCATATACATTGTGATTATAAATTGTTTTTATATTTTTAATGATTTTCGGATTTGACCACTGTTACTGGAATTTCCAGATTTTATGATAAGTTTTCGAAACTACTTTTAAGAATGCAAATAACCTCCATTTTTAACGAATTTGGTATTGTTGGAAAGCTCTAGATGTCTATTGTCATTTGAAATTAGTTTCGTATCATTTGGAAAATATATGTGAATTTTTATGAGTTTTCAAAGAGGCAGAAGTCCAGCTGCCAGATTTTATACAATTTTAGCGGTCCATTTTCAAAACTATTTTTGAGAATACAAACGGTCTCCATTTTTAACATATTTGATATTTTTAGAAAACTCTGGATGTCTATTTTCATTTGGAATTTGATTAGGACATCGAGGCTCAAAGGAATTCTCACGAACCAATTCAAGTTCCAGTTGGTCCAGTGACGAGAGCTCGAGCTAAAAGATTCAAAGAAAAGCTAAATAACTTTGTCCGCAGAGTTCTACAAGAGAACGATAGCGTGTTCACTGCTGAGGGTGAACAAAAGCTGGTTTTACTCATCAAATTTGACCCGAAAGAGAACCAAGACTGATGCGGGCATTTTTTATCTTCCAAGGCTAATGTGGACGTTTTTCCCAACAAAAAATCAAGTCAAGATTACGTTTTCAAGTTTCAAGAAGTTCAAGATTCAAAACAAAATTCAAGAACATTATAAGATCTGATCAATATTTGATTTCTTTATAATCCTATTTGAGTTTCAAAGTTCTAGTTTAAAATTTGAATTTAGGCACCTTTTTAAATCCGAATTTATTTAGATTAATCTGATCTTTTTTTAGGTTTTTTTGTCATGTTTATCCTTAAGGGTAGATTAAGCATTTTACAAGTGTAAATTCAGCTATATAAGGCTGACTTCTCAGATTATGGAAAGAAGATTTTTGATGTTTATTCATATTGTGAGTTATTCTTCTTGAGTTTCTTGAAGAAAATTATCTGAATTTATCAAGGATTCCTTATGGCGTTCAAATCGACCTATCAAACGGACTTTCATAACCGTTTGTGGCATCTTCACCATACCAAGATTCTTGCTTCACCAAGCAACGGGTCGTGGTTTCCATCAAACTTGAAAGACCTTGGGTTATCGTTTCCAGATTTGGTATCGGGTTTCGTCACGTTGTTGACGTGGTTCGTATCAGTTGGTATCAGAGCCTAAGTTCCTCCGATTTGCCTATCCTTATCTCGCTTTTGTTTTCTTCTAATTCGTTCTTATATATTTTTTTAAAAAAAAAATCGTTCAAAAAAAATTTCATGAAAAAAAAAAAATTCGTCTTAAAAAAAACAAAAAAAAATTTTTTTTCTACTGCACTAAAAAAAAAAATCCGGTTTTCTCTCCTTAAATAAGTGATATTTGTGTTTGATTCAGAGTTGGATTACTTGCTTTGAGATTGAGTTCTATTAGGAATTAGAAAACCTAATCCAATTCCCACAAGGTTTACAAATCCTAAAAAAACCTGAAATAGGATATGGTGGTTTCAAAATTTGACGTTCTTATTTCTTGTTTTTTCTGCTTGTTTGTGTAAAATCAAAGAGGAAAAAAAAAAAAGAAAAAAAGGAAAAAAAAAAAAAAAGAAATTGTGTTTAATGCAGTTTTTTTACGTTCTAGACCCATTATTTTACCATGACCCACATCTGAGCATCAAAAAAAAATCTGAAAAATAGTGACAAATTTGATCTGTTTGGTTCACTTGTCGTTTTGACTTGCTGCTGGAATTCTTGTTATTCTTGTTCGATTAGTTTTGAAAGAACTAAAAGAAGAATACGAGGGGAAAAAGGCAAGAGTTGTGAGCATATTAGAGGGTAAAAGCCAATTAACTTAAGTGAAACACGAGTGGATTTGAGTAAATTAATTCTTCGAGCGAAACATGTGAGGGAGTGTAGTAAGGTCCTTTTTTTTTTTTTTTTTTCCATATTGTTCTAACCATGTCTGCAGATTTCAATCATGTCGCAAGATCAAGAGAAGAACACAAACGAAGAGCCTCCACCCACTAATCTTTCAAACCTACAAATGCAAGCATTATTGGGGGAGATGAGACGGATGATAAGGGTGGAGTTAGAGCATATACATGAGAGGTTGGATAGGGAAGAATAGGGAACACAACGGGGATAGCCACCATTTGCTTCAAATGCCCCAAGGAGGAACATGTTGCATCAAAGGGAAATTGACGAAGTTGGTGAATTTGAAGGCAACGATTTAGAGGAGGAGTTTGATAGGATGTTCGTGGGCAGCCATAGGAGATATGGCCGAGATAGAGAAGCTAAGAACCGGGTGGATAACAACTTAGGAAGTATCAAGATGAAAATTCCTGCGTTTCAAGGAAAAAGTGATCCCGAAGCATACCTCGAGTGGGAAAAGAAGATGGAGC
>JAFMPE010021662.1:0-15398 GCA_024759925.1 Ficus religiosa | reverse complement strand
TCATGGAGAATGTGTGTTGATTGTCGAGCCATCAACAACATAACGGTAAAGTATCGACACCCTATCCCTCGCTTAGAAAGTATGCTAGATGAGCTACATGGTTCTTGTGTGTTTTCTAAAATCGATCTTAAGAGTGGGTATCATCAAATACGAATGAAAGAAGGAGATGAATGGAAGACAACATTTAAAACTAAATATGGTTTGTATGATTGGTTAGTTATGCCGTTTGGATTAACAAATGCACCTAGTACTTTCATGCGCTTAATGAATCATGTTTTGCGTCCTTTCATTGGTAAATTCGTTGTTGTCTATTTTGATGATATTCTAATTTATAGCAAGAATTTGCATGATTATGTCTCACATTTGAATTCAGTTTTGGATGTGCTTAGAACGGAGAGGTTATATGCTAACCTTAAAAAGTGTACTTTCTACACCGATAAGCTTGTTTTCCTAGATTTTGTCGTGAGTGCAAAAGGTATTGAGGTTGATGAAGAGAAGATCAAAGCCATCCAAGAATGGCCAACCCCCTCCAGTGTAGGTCATGTTAGAAGTTTTCATGGACTTGCTAGCTTTTACAGGAGGTTCGTTAAAGATTTTAGCACCATCGTTGCACCGCTTACCAAGGTTATCAAGAAAAATGTTGCGTTCAAATGGGCGGAAGAACAACAGAAGGCGTTTGAGCTTATTAAACGCAAGCTTACTCTCACACTCCTTTACTTGCTTTACCTAATTTTCTAAAATGTTCGAAGTAGAATGTGATGCTTCTGGTGTAGGTATAGTCGTTGTTCTTATGCAGGAAGGAAGACCCCTTGCGTACTTTAGTGAGAAGCTAAACAGGGCTGCACTTAAGTATCCCACTTATGACAAAGAGTTGTATGCATTGGTTCGAACTTTAGAGACATGGCAACACTACCTATAGCCAAAGGAGTTTGTGATTCATACGGATCATGAATCCTTAAAACATTTGAACGGGCAACATAAAATGAACAAGAGACATGCTCAATGGGTTGAGTTCATTGAGACTTTTCCATATGTCATTCGGTATAAACAAGATGGTAAGAAGAAGGCAGAATTTGTTAAGCAACTCCATGAGAGAGCACGGCTCAATGTAGAGAGGAGAACCGAACAATACATCAAGCAAACTAACAAGGGACGCCACAAGCTGGTTTTTGAACCCGGTGATTGGGTGTGGTTACACATGAGGAAAGAAAGATTTCCAGCGCAAAGACGTTCTAAGTTGTTGCCCTGAGGAGATGGTCCTTTTCAAGTGCTAGAACGGATCAATGACAATGCCTATAGACTTGACTTACCGGGTGAGGACAATGTTAGTGCTACTTTCAATATTACTGATACGAACCACGCCAACAACGTGACGAAATCCGATACCAAATCTGGAAATGATAACCCAAGATCTTTCAACTTTGATGGAAACCGCGACTCGTTGCTTAGCAAAGCAAGAACCTTGGTATGGTGAAAACGCCACAAACGGTTATGGAAGTCCGTTTGATAAGTCGATTTGAATGCCACAAGCAATCCTTGATAAGTTCAGATAATTTTCTTCAAGAACTCAAGAAGAATAAATCACAATATGAATAAACATCAAAAATCTTCTTTCCATAATATGAAAAGTCAGCCTTATATAGCTGAATTTATACTTGTAAAATTCCTAATCTACCTTTAAGGATAAACATGACAAAAAAAAAACCTAAAAAAAGATCAGATTAATCTAAATAAATTCGAATTTAAAAAGGTGCCTAAATTCAAATTTTAAACTAGAACTTTAAAACTAAAATAGAATTACAAAGAAATCAAATCTTGATCAGATCTTATAAAGTTCTTGAATTTTGTTTTAAATCTTGAACTTCTTGAAACTTGAAAACGTAATCTTGACTTGATTCGTTGTTGGGAAAAACGTCCACATCAGCCTTGGAAGATAAAAAAATGCCCACATCAGTCTTGGTTCTCTTCCGGGTCAAATTTGACGAGTAACACCAGCTTTTGTTCATCCTCAGCAGTGAACACGCTATCATTTTCTTGTAGAACTCTGGGGACAAAGTTATTTAGCTCTTCTTTGAATCTTTTCACTCGAGCTCTTGTCACCGGACCAACTAGAACTTGATTTGATTCGCGAGAATTCCTTTGAGCCTCAATGTCCTCATCAAAATTAGTTTCATATCATTTGGAGATATATGTGAATTTTAATGAGTTTTCAAATAGGCAGAGGTCCGGCTGCCAGATTTTATACAATTTTAGCGGTTTGTTTTCAAAACTATTTTTGAGAATCCAAACGGTCTCCGTTTTTAACAAATTTGATATTGTTAGAAAACTATGGATGTCTAGTTTCATTTGAAATCAGTTTTAGATCATTTGGAGACATATGCAAATTTTTGTGATTTTTCAAATAGGCTGAGGTCTGGCTGCAAGTTTCGGTAAAATTTTAGAAATCAAATTCAAAACTATTTTTGAGGGTCCAAACAATCTTCATTTTTTACGAATTAGGTACCATTAAAAAGATCTGTATGTCTACTTTCGTTTACAATTGGTTTCAGATCATTTCGAACCCTGTATGAATTTTTATGAATTTTTGAAGGGACAAAGGTCTGACTGGCAGATTTTGTCAAGATTTGAAATTTCATGAAGTTGTTCAATTTTTGTGTTGTGATGTTATTGAATGATGAAATAGGCCTTTTAGGTGCTGCTATGATATGATGGATGTGTTTGATGAATTATTATGAGCTTTTGTTGATTTTATTATATTTATTACTCATGGCATGAACGGTTCTAAAGACGAGCACCCGAGACCTCAATCGCGCGTCACCATCGGAAAATTTGAAAAGGTTAAGTAAGGTTTTTATGTAAGTACACTCTCACCTGCAACATGAATTAAAGATTTGAGAAGTATATATATTTTGATGTTGATGATGATATTATGATGTTCTTAAATAAACTTCTCCTATGATGACATTTTGATGAAAAATATATATATGGTATGTATATGTATTTAATGTTTTAAAATGACGTTGTACACCATTGATGATGATGATGATGATGATGATGATGATAATGTTGTCCGGTGAGCGGCCTTTTGTCACCGTTAGTTTGGGATTTGCTACCCCAACCCTTCCGTGACTAGCGCGCTATGATGGTACAACGCTGGGCCTAATATATGACGGTTTTAAAAGTTAAAAGTTTTTAAATGATTTTTATATTTATGATGATAAAAGAAAAATATTTATTTACATTTGTGAGATTTATGTGTCTTACTAAGCCCTTGTTTATATAAGTTAATTCATGTTGCAGATAAAGGAAACGGTAAGATGTAGTGTTGGAGGAGCTTGGAGTGGATAGCGAGACGATATGTGATAGGAAAACAGGAGGAACGATCATGAGATGGACATTTTTAATTTCAAATAAAGTTTTGATACTTTAGTTTATTATTATTTGATTGGATGATTTATATAGACTTAAATTTCATTTCATGAATTGGGTTTTTAAAATATATATATATATATATTAATTATGAAGTTTAATTTTGATATAGTTTTAAAAAAATTTCTAGAATTTTCTAAAATTATCTGAGTAAAGTTTTCCGTTATGTAAAGATTTTTATTTCAAGCTTAATATTTTCCGTAATTTTATAAGAGATGAATGGTTAAATAAGAAATCAACTGTAACAGTCCGTGAGAGGTCATTACATTTAAACATTCTTATAAAAAGGCTATACATACATAACCACCGTAGGTACATAAATTATACATAGATATATCTATTTTCATGAATATTATACATGAGATAGAAGTCAAGTTGTGCTTACCTTGATCAAGGCTGGTCTGTCGGCAATGTAGGATTTGTATGATCCATGCACTCATAAAACTTTGTTTTCATACATTTTGTATACAATTCAGGGTTTTTGAGTCGGATTTGCATATGTTCTGACCTACAAACCTTACGCGAATAATTATTACAAATGGCGCTTCTTTTCTTAGGAGTTGGTTAGCAGATGAAAATGATCATTACCCCAATGCAACATGTGAGATCATAATCATAATTGCGATGATAGCAACAATTATGAGTTTTCGCCTATATTTTCTATCCATCTGAACTCCTTTTTTCATGGTAAAGCCTAATGCAAACCACAATATGTAGCATCTATTAATGATCCTAAATGAAGTATTTGGATTATTTAATTTATTTAATGAGGAGACAAATCATATATTAAAAATTTGTTCTTTGGAAATTGTTTTGATTCAAATAATTAAAGGCTATTTACAAAGTATCTAAGGGTTAGTTTTAGGTTGCTGTGCTTTTGTCAACATTTCTACTTTTACTTTTAGCTAAAAAAAAAAAAGTATAAGCAAAAGGAAAAAGTTAGAAATTCTAGTTTTCCAAATAACTATTAAAATGTATTGGTATTTGTGCAAATGATTTTAGAGTACTTTTACTAAACACAATATTTACATCGTAATTTATGCAAATGACTCTTGGAGACTTCAAAAGCATTACCAAACTAATTACCTTACTATTTACAAATCAAGTTGTCACTTGTATTATGTATCAATTCACCCATAAGAATTATTTTATGATGATGACTCATCATTAATTACAGAAATTAATGGCTTTAGGATGAAGTCCTTGTTTACCATACACATAACTTCCGAGGCAAGCAAGCATATTATATTAGATTTGTTATGAGCATATGACTTGTATCTTTTACATTATTCGCACATTGCATTCAAACAAGCTACAAATTGTGTTTTGATCATGTTGTTAAAATTGGGAAAATTTGTCATGACATCAGATTTATTTTTCATAAGATATATCCACGTCACATAGGTACAATCATCGATAAATGATACAAACCACTTGGCACCTAAAACATTACCATGGACCTCAAATATCACTATGAATAAGAGAAAGGGACAAGAGTTTTTGTATTACTTATCGGAAAGGAAGAATGCTTGTGTTTATAAATTTCACAATCACTACAATGAAAACTCTCAACTAAAGACCCTTTGAACAATGAAGGGAACATAAGCTTAAGAACATTAAAGGACGGATGACCTAGATGACAATGATAAAGCCAAATTTTCTCTTTATTGGACATGAGTAACTCGGACAGGTATGATAAAGGAAGGGAACTCTCAACTCTAGTACTCCCACTTTATTCTGCCAGGTAGTAAAGACCGTCTCTTTCACTAGCATGTCCAATCATCCTTTTCATGCCCTATTCCTGAAACACACAATGAGAAGGGTAAAACGTTACACTGCAATTAGAATCCTTAGTGAGTTTTGGGATTGAAACAAGGTTTGTAAATAGCTTGGGAACATGAAGGACGTTTTTCAGTGTAAGGGAATTATTAATAAAAAATCTCCCTATCTTGCAATTGTGGTAACAGACCCATCGGCAATAGTAATTTTCCTATGGCTAGAGCAAGGGATATGTGAGATGATTTCTTGGAAGAACATGTCATATGGTTGGTGGCACCAGAATCAATTACCCATGAGTTTGGAGAAATCTTATTCGAGACATTAGCAATACAAGACGAAGAAGATATACCCGAGAAAGCTAACGAAAATGTCCTTGCCATGGTAGGTTTTTCAAGCGATCCCAAAAAATTCTTTAGCCTTTCAATATCTTCTTTGTTCAATTCAGAAATTGAATTTTGTGGGTTTCCTTCACTGCTTGAATGAATACTGGCAACATGTGCTTGTCCCCGTTCATTTGCACCTTTATCAGAGAAATTCCATTTCATGTTTGGAGGTCAGCCAATGAGTTTCCAGCACGTCTCTCTCGTATGGCCGTGCCTTTTACAGTAGCTACACCAAATAGAGTCTTTTGACTGCTTGTTGAAGGGCCTTGACGAGTCGGCTTGCCTATTGGATCCTTCAATAAGCTGCATTGAGGCCGAATCTTTAATTCCAGCAACCATTGTCACCAAGGTAGATCCATCCGCAGCGTGAGTCTCGAGCATAACACTCCTTCCTTCTTCAGCATGAATCATTAAAATATTATCATCTAGAGATGGCAGATCCTCTTTTCCTAAGATTTGTACTCTTACAGCTTCAAACTCAATATATTAAGACCGGCAGGAAAATCATAAATATGATCCTTTTCAGCAAAACTCTTCAGAATCGCTGTATCAGTACTATACTTTATGTCAATGCACTAGTAGTGATCTATCTCCTACCATAAGCCCTGCAAGAGATTTGAAAACTTTGTGACCGTACGGGTTCCTTGCTTGGTCGCAGAGATTTTGGTCTTAATCTCGTAGATTTATGTAGCATCACGAACCTTAGAATAGGTTTCTTTGACGGTGTCCTAGATTTCCTTGGTTGTACCAAGGAACATACAAGTATTGCAGATCTCAGGAATCATCGAATTCTACAACCAAGACATCACTAACGAATCTTGTTCGTCCCTAGCTTCAAACTTAGCGTCTCCTTTCGCAGGTCCTGTACCAAGCAGATGGCTCAGTTTGCCTCTTCCCTTCAAAAACGTACGAACCAATTGTGACCACTTCAGATAATTTCTTCCATTCAGTCGCTATGCCGCTTGTATATTTTGTAGGTCTCCTGTTGAAACTACAGCAGAATTCTCGGTTGAAGACACCTCCGAGACAGGGCTAGTTTCAGTAGACTCAGACATGATTGATTGGAAGAGTTGTAGTTAGGAAGAGAAATATGGAGGAATCGGATGAACATAGGAAGAAAGAGATTTCCAAAATCAAGCCTAAGGCTCTGATACCATGTGGGGAATGGTAAATCAGAAAATTTATTAACTGATTAGAAAATTACATGTACAATGTAGTTATATACACGACTCTCACCCTACAAAATTAGGAAACTACTCTAATCAGAATATACACTCCAATATACAGCTCATCTAATCCCTAAAAATCAGGGATTACACAAAGTCTCCTATACTGCACACAGTTTCCCTTTTAAACCTACATCTCACAACAATAAGCACTAGCTAGCTAGTACGCATTATCCATTTGTCGTAAATTGCAACCCGACAATGCATGTGTTCTACAATGCTACATGGGAGTATTAATGGGATTTGATCAAATGTCGTGTGCACAAACATATCTCTCTGATATAAACAAATAATGAAAATTTGAAAGGATTGTTTTCTTATCGTACCTGTGGATCCTCCCAAACCTGCTTGAGATTGCTATATTTTAAATTGATGACAGCCAGTTTTACTTGATAAAAGTTGCTTGGAAAGAAGTCGAAAGGGAATCCATTCCAACAAAGCCATCTTAAACTTTTGGAAGGGTGTTCATAACTTCCATTGAGTTGTAAAAAATTAAGTTGCCGCAATCCCAGTATCTGCATCTCGGCAAATGCCTTTGTATTTAGAGCAAGTCCTTTACATTTTGAGTTCCCTGTTATAACAGAGCACTAGATAAGAAAAGGAGGTTACATATACTCGTTGGGATTGACAATATCCCAAGACAGAAAGACTGAGTGAGACTACATAATTAGCAAAAGGTACTTTATAGAAACAATGAGATGCAAGATTAAAACCGTGTGTGTACGTACAGCTTTAAAATCATGAGAGGTGCATGACTACATCAGAAGAAAATTTCATTAAACATATGGTGTTTTATGATCTTTTAAAGAATAATTGCAGAAGACTACAAAGGGCAATTGACTTTTTTCTTTTTTGTGCACGTATGTCCTTAAATGGAATATATATACACATACATACGTTATACTTTTGAACATGCATATGTTTTAATATATTTATACAGATAGATGCACATGTATGTACGCATATATATATATATGTGTGTGTGTGCGTGCGCGCGCGCTACATGGGTGCATATGTCCATCTTTTCTGCATTTTATTCAAAGTCTTCGTACATGCATGCACAAATAAAGATGCATATGTTTTCAATTTACTCTACTTTACTTTACAAATAAAGATGCATGCGCGCTAACTTTACTTTATATTTTTTCAAGATCAGACGCATTCAAATTTTCCAGGAAAAAAAAAAATGAAGCAACATATATCAAAGATAAAATATTAGTGCATTTTATTTAATTTCCATTTTGTCATTTGTGGATAAACAGATTTTTGATTTTCTTTTTTCTTTTTTCAGTTGGGACTGACGAAGTGTTAGCGGAACATACCATACGGTTCAGATACTTCAGAAAGCAACGAAAGACACATGATTTAAATATAAAAAAAAAAAAAAAAAAAAAAAAAAAAAAAAAAAAAACACGAAAAAACAAAACAAAACAAGACGAAAAACGAAAAAACAAAAAACAAAACTAAAGCCACATGATAGCATCAATCTATTAACTCAGTTTAATTATATACACAAGAAAATAGGCAAACTTGAGAGCCTAATGTCAGATCAATTTCGAGAAAAGATGGCCCCACTGTTAGATGAATACAGCTGATGGCAACTATTTCATTGAGTTTGGTCTGTAGACAAGGGTGCTTACGGTGTGCTATAGCTGTAGCGAGCAAGCACCAGTGCGGCAAATTGACTAATGACCTAATAGCTATCCTCCTCACACACACAACTTTGATCTTCCCCTTAATTTAATCTTCTTTCCGTTCAAAGGGCGTTGGCTAGATTCTTGCCTGCGATTCCACCTTTTTAGTATAGTCAGGCGAAACCTAAATGCCCCTTGTAATGTGTCAAAAGGTTAAACCATTAAACTTTTATCTAACACTTGAAAAGTGCGGTCTGAATTGCACAAAACAAAAGGACAAGTTCATTAGGAAAACCAACAGCTACACACTCACAGTTTAGTCGTCAAAAACATTGTTCAAAAAAGAGAACATTCCCCCAAAACATTGTTCCCTTTTGATGATAACCATGAGAAAAGCACTTCTTTAGAATCTACTCTATATAAAGCCTCTACAGGATCAAACTCTATCAGAGGAAACTTTTATTTACCGGTTGAAAACCCAACCAATGTAACAGACATAAAATTGCACGAAAAAAAGGAAAACAGAGAATGGACAAAACGCTCAAGCATCATCCAGGGCGATCACTCCGGGGAGTTGCTTTCCTTCAAGAAGCTCTAAGCTGGCTCCACCTCCGGTCGAGATGTGACCCATCTTGTCAGCAAGCCCAACCTTCTCCACCGCAGCAACCGAATCACCTCCTCCAATGATGGTTGTCACTCCGTTACTGCTGAGCTCAGCCAGCTTCTTGGCTATGGCCTACAAATGGGAAAAATACAGCATATTCGGTTACATGAAAGTGGTCCACATTCAGGCAAAATGAATGCATAACAGCTTGAAACTCAGAAGAAAGCTTTTATAGATACCTCAGTTCCTGCAGCAAATTTCTCATACTCAAACACTCCCATGGGTCCGTTCCAGATGATGGTCTGAGTGGTGTCAAGAGCTTCACTGAATGTTTTGATGGAGTCTGGCCCAATGTCCAATCCCATCCAGCCATCTGGAATGGCGGTTGCCGGCACTACCTGCAAACACACATATCGGTGCTTCTTAAGATCTTAATAAACTATCAGAAAATCTCTCAACTAATGGTTCAGCAATTGCATAATGGCAAAACATTTCCCCCCCCCCCCCCCCCCCCCCCCAAAACAAAAAAAAAATAAAAAAAAAAAAAAAAAGAGAAAAAGGAAATAAATTTGGAAAAAGAAAAAACAAACGCCTCTGATGAACATTTTCCTTTTTTAGCTTATTTCACCTACGCCATTAAATTTGTGTTCTATGCTTGAAAATGCAATAAAGCAAAGTAAATATACTAACCTTGCTATTAGCATCAGGAGCAAACTTGTCTGCAATGACCACATCTGTTGGGAGCAGAATGGACACCCCTTTAGCCTTGGCCTTCTCGAGAAGCGAAGTGGCAAGGTCAAGCTTGTCCTCCACAAGGGAAGATCCAACG
The DNA here is from genome assembly GCA_024759925.1 of Ficus religiosa. Lineage (NCBI taxonomy): Eukaryota > Viridiplantae > Streptophyta > Magnoliopsida > Rosales > Moraceae > Ficus > Ficus religiosa. Next base: position 5,514 of record JAFMPE010021662.1, on the reverse strand, counting down.
GAATAGCCTTGGGCCTTGTAAAAAGTGAAGATCATTCCTCCACCCAAGAAGAGAAGGTTCACCTTCTCCAACAAGGACTCAATTACTCCAATCTTAGTCGACACCTTTGCACCCCCAACAATAGCGGCGAATGGCCTCTTGGGATTCGCCACGGCTCCAACAAGGTAGTCAAGTTCCTAAAACCGCAAAATACATAAAAGATCGACACAAAGTTTTAACATAACCAAAATGTCTCAACAAAGAGATCCAAAGCCAACATACCTTCTGCATAAGGAATCCCGCAACAGCAGGCTTCAAGTACTTGGCCACGCCCTCAGTGGATGCATGAGCCCTGTGGGCGGTTCCAAAAGCGTCGTTAACATACACATCCGCAAGAGAGGCAAGCTTCTTGGCAAACTCAGGGTCGTTCTTCTCTTCCTCCTTGTAGAACCTCACGTTCTCAAGAAGTAATACTCCTCCTTCTGGAAGCTCGGCAACCAATTTCTCGACTTCCTCGCCAATACAGTCGTTAGCTATCTTAACCTCGAATCCCAGAAGCTCAGACAGCCTTGGCACAAGAGGCTTTAGACTGTACTTGGGTGTGACACCCTTTGGACGTCCCTGAAATTAAGTAAACAGTTTCAAATGTCAAAGAAATCGTTTTTTTCCGGATAAACAAATATAAAATGTCCAAGAGTAGAAAAATTCAAAAGTAAACATATACAGAACAAAACCGCCCCACAACATATAGAACAATAAAACTTGATGGAAAGAAAATCAAAATAAGTAAACGGCTTACAGATACTATAAACAAACATCTCAAATTTCCAACAAAAGCTGAAACATCCAAGCGAGGAACATCAATACAAGTTGCTGTCGAAAATTTGATTACAGAAACAAGAAATCTTAATAGGGTGTTTGGTGAATGAGTTTGAATTGATTGACTTTTTAAAAACTAGTTATAATTTTTGTTGATTTTTCAGAAAAAGATAAAAATTAAAATGAAAAAATACAGTTTAGTTTGAGTTAAACCTGATCGCCAAACGGCTAAAAAAAAATAAAAACAAAAGAAAAATAGTGGAAGCTATACATGCAGAAAAAAACTAAAAACAAAAAAAATAAAAATAAAACAAAACAAAAATTATCTATTGACATACAAAGATTTAAAATTCATGAAGAAAACAAGAAAGTAAATTGACGTGATGACCAATAAGACTGATCTACACGGATCAAACAGATTCTCAAAAATGTCATATCTGGAAAAATAAATAAATAAATAAACAATAATTCATCAAGATAATAGAGCAAAAAACATTTACCCCGAACCAAAATCACACAAAATCAGCAAAGCCCATCAACACGATAGAGAGAGAGATAGAGAGAGCAGAACCCATCAAAACGACCAAAAAAAAAAAAAAGGATGAAAGCAAAGGCCTCACCAAGTGACTGCAGAGAATGACTTTGGCACCATAGCCGATCAAGTACTCGATGGTGGGGATGGCGGCGCGGATTCTGGTGTCGTCGGTGATGTTAAGGTTGTCGTCCAACGGAACGTTTAGATCCACCCTCACCAACACCCTTTTGCCCTTCAGCTCGGCCTCCTTGAGAGTTCCCACACTCCTCTTGGTCGCCATTGATAACAAATTTTCCTTCGAATAAAATCCAAAAAAAAAAATGAGAATTAAAAATACGCAGATAGAGTATCGGAGAGATACGACCGGAAACGAGTGAAAGATGAAAAATAGTGAGAAACTAAAAAACACCCAGACAAGGAAGAAAGCTTCAAAGGTTTTTCTTAGTTAACCACACTGAAACCCTTTGTCTTTATGCTTTGACTAAATTACAAAAGACACCCCTTTATCAAAGCTAATAACATCAATGCTATCTCTTCTGTACTCTGTTAATTTTACATCTGCAAAGATCAAAATACCCCCAACAAATATCAGCCACTGATCCTATTATACGTGATCACAACCCTTGAATTCTTTTAACTCTCTTTCCCTTCCACGTGAGGGAGATTTATACATCTGGTGTTTGGATTGAGTTTGAGGTAAGATAAAATTTTTAAATTTAAGTTGATTTATTTTTTAAAAATTAATTATAAATTTTATTAATTTTTAAAAAAAAATAAAAATTAAGATTAAAAAATACAGTGTAATTAAAATTAAACCTATATTTCACGAGCTCCCACAATGACTTTTTACTTTTTTTTTTTTTTTATGTAAATGATAATAACAAGTAGTGGGAAAGTTCGAGAAGGACATAGAGTGACAAATGGGCGTGTGTGGTTTTGGGAAATGTGATTGGCAGGTGTGAGGCTGGCTCGAGAAAAAATTGCTTTTTTTTTTTTTTTTTAATCTGCTAAAGAAAATTCAGTTATACATATGAGATTGTAATGTCTAAATAATCATGAGAAAGTGAATATTCTCTGTATGATATATGTATCCCTCATAAAGTGGATTGACCATATACTCAAGTGATGATTTGAATTCAAACATTCAGCGAAAAAAATGTCTGGTTGCGGGTTCAAGATGGGTGAAAGTTCAAACCTTGGGCTGCTTTAGCGCATGGTTTAGGGATTATTTTGGAATATTCTTTTCTTGGTCCTTTTGATTGGTTCTTCTACATTATCTAAGCCTGATTTTGAAGCTAACAAACAAGGGAAGAAAGATGCTAACCGAAGTACTACTGTTTCGGAATATTTTGATTGGGTATTAAATCCTAATTAAAAAATAAAAACAGCATGCGTCAATGCTTTATTATTATTATTCTGAATGAGTGTAAGTTTAGGGATAACAATTCTGGTCAAAGGAGCTGTGATTGAATCAAGTTGAGGTTTAAGTTTTTTGGTCAATCTAAACACAGTTCATGACATGAATAAGAGTTGAAAAATATGAATACTTACACAACTTGTTTCTTAAATGAACTATATGATATGCACATACCATGTTAAAAGGACCATTCTTCGAATGATTTGTAATCCATGATCCCAAAATTAAGTTGCGAACTCGAGAAGAAGAAAATTTCATTTTTAAACTAAGCCTAATGGCCTTTTTAATACAAATGTTATAAAAACCTTGATAATTACTAACGAAAATACATTCTACATTCACCTATAAGAATTAAATAATAACTTAAAAGAATAACTATGGTTTTTTTTTTTCATTCAACATAATGATATAAATCATCCACTTATTCACAAAAGATTCACGACATTAAATCTGTGAGACAAAGTTACAGTTTTGTAACTAAGTCGTACCAAAATAGCAGTACTAAGTTACAATTCACTAATTTGTATGCTGTGAGACAGTTACAAATAATAACTGGACGAAGTGTTTCTTGTCCGCCATAATAATAACAATAATAATAATAAAATCTTCCGTTTGTATTTTTTATTAAGTAATTAGCTCAAATAGTCCATGAAATCTTTAAAAGGTGACGGTTTGATTGCTGTTTTATTATTATTATTACTATTACTATTATTATTTACCGAGAAGACCCTGAACTCTTAAATATTGGGTTATATAGTTATTTTTATCCAAAACCGTTAAGTTTTTAATGTAATGATTTATGTACAATGCATATGATTTAATTTATAAAGGTATTTTAATAATTTAACGATAATTAATTTAACAAAAAAAAATATAAAAAGAAACTAAAATTAAGCTCTATTCTCTCTCTCCTCCCCCTCTCTCTCTCTCTCTCTTCATGAGAAAACCAAATCATGGCTGGGGGGGGGGGTGCAAAACCCAGATTGCACGGGGTGGGTGGGACCCAAAACCCAGATCATGGGGGCTGACGAGGAGGGACCAAACCCAGATCACGGCGGCAGGGGGGCTGAACCCAGATCGCCAGTGGAGGGAGGAAGAGGGCCTCTAGCTCTGGCGCGAATCTATGGGGGGGGGGGGGGGGAGAGGGAGAAAAGAAGAGGGATTTCGGCTCCGGCATAAATTTGTGGGGGGAAAGAGGGGGAGGGATTTCGGCTTCGGCATAAATTTGTTGGGGGGGAGAGAGGAAGAGTGCCTTCGGCTCCAGCGCAAATCTGTGGGGGAGTGAGATTGCCTCTAGCTCCAGTGTGGATCTGTAGGGGGGGAGGGAGGGAGAGGGCTTTTAAGGGGGAGGGAAGGAGAGGGCTTCCAGCTCTTGCGCGAATTGTAAGGCGGAGGGAGGGAGAGGGCCACCGGCTTCTCTCTCTTCTCTGTTTTTTTTTTTTTTTAATATTATTATATAAGTAAGGGTATTTTCCTTTAATAAGTAGAAAATGCGCTTCTTACATGACCGTTTTGTCAGTTTTTAAACGAAATCAGATGAAAGGACTGGAATGGCTAAGAAAATAGGAGTTTAGGGTTATCTCAGTCCAAAAAATTAGAATAGGGATTAAATTATCATATTTGAAAGAGTTTAGAGACTATTTAGACCAATTATTTTTTTATTTTACTTTATTTGTTCTTTTTTAAATATCAGTAGTGATTGTGATGTTGAATAGTCTTGTAAATTCAGGTGGTATGGCAGGCCCTTACAGGCGGAAAGGGAAAATCTGGCTGGGTTGGGCCCGTCCAAAATTTGAAATTATAAGCCCAGCTCGGCCCGAAAACCTTGTGCGCTTAAAATTGGGCCAGATAAATGGGTTTTTTGAAAAAAAAAAAAAATAAATAAAAGAAAACGAAAGAGACAGGGCGGCGCCGCCCTACCAAGCTCGAAAGTAAGACCCAACTCCGTCCTTGTACTTGCACAGGGCCGGGCCCGCCCTCGAGCCAAAAATGCAGACAACGGGTTAGCCGATTTAGCTCGGTCCATATTTACAGCATTAATGCTGAATTGCTTCATAGAAATTCTGTAAAGGTGGGATTGAGTTCCATATGGTCCCAAAGGTCAGCCATCGATCTATATTTAATATATATTTATATGGGCTTTTTTACATTAATGCAGCCTAAACTTGTTGCTTAATAGCAATTTACACCGTGAGCTTTTGTTCCTAACTATTTACACCCAAAATTAATTAGTTTGTTGTAATCCACACTAAATTGAAAATGGATGTTAACTGATTAACAGAACTGATCACGTGACACACACGTGGGCAAACTAGAAGGGCAAAGAGTGTAATATTCTCTCATAAAGCTCACACCCGTTGCCTTGAAATGCGAATGAAGTTTCATTTGCATTTTTTTTTTCTTTTTGCAAAATACCCAGAAGAAATGGATAATGAAAACCCAGTCTTGTGCTATAGTGGGATGCCAACTAGGAGATTCACTTTGTTGAGAAATCAGAATCTTGTCAGGTGATTCATTACCTGCGGGAATAATCAGGTAAGCATGGGTTTTTTGGTTTGTTGTTTGCAGATTTTTGGTGAAGAAGGGTGCGAAAATTAGGGAGAGGATTTGGAAGAATTTTGAGGAATCTTTAAGATTCTTTAGAGTGGAGGTAATATTGACGTTTTCTTTTTTAATGATTTTATGGCTTTTACATTCATAGTTTTGAGAAGAAAATGGAACTCTTTAATCTTGGTTTCGGATTTTCTATATGTTTTCATAATCT
>JAFMPE010021551.1:6248-28133 GCA_024759925.1 Ficus religiosa | reverse complement strand
AAAATAAAAGAAGTCAAAGAATAAAAAAATAATAATATCAAATATTAAAATAAAATATTAAGTATAAGAATTGTTGTACATAAAATAAACTATAATAATATATTGTTATTAAAAAATCAGAAAGAATAAATAAAATTAAAACCTTTTAAACTTAAATAGTCAAAAAAATTTAATAACTTAAGTAAATTTATTTAATTTAAACAAAATTAATTAAATTAATAAATAAACCTAGAAATTTATTAAATATTTTTAAAAAATTATTTTAAATACTAATATTAATATATGACATAAATAATAATTTAGCTATAATAATTATAAATATACATTTTTTATAATTATGTTTTATTACAGTAGAAAAATTATTTATTGATTTTTAATTTTATTATAATTTTATAGACCTTTTTATATTTTGGAATTTCTGTAAATTATTATTTAATTTTAAATTTTTTAGTTTGTTTGTTTATTTTGAATATTATAATTTGATTGTATTAATTTATTCTTTAAATTTATTAATTTGTTTTTTTTTGTTAAATTTTTTTAATTCAATAATTTAAAATTTTCAAATATTATTTAATGTATATAATTTTATTTTTTATAATTGAAAATAATTTAATAAAATATAATTTTTTATCATATAGTTTTTTTTCTATCTTTTTTTTAAAATTTATTTTAACGTAGATATTACTTTTTCTCTCTCTATCTCTATTTGTCTTTCTTTCTCTCTCTCTCTGTAATGAATGGATTTCTATCTCTCTCTCTCTCTCTTTCTCTCTAATGGCCGGATAATGCCAAAAGGGCAAAATCAGTAAGTCACTATGCAGCTGGGAAAAAACAGGGAATTTGAAGGGCAAAATCATCATTTACTGTACAGACACTGTTTGGGTATTATATATCACTATTCAGTACTGTAGCAAAACAGAAAAAATACAAAAAAGTTACTGTTTATTACTGTTTACTGAACAGTAAATCAGTCCAGCTTTTTAGTATATGTATAATATATTTCACTTTTTAAGAGATAGAATGACTCTTTTACTTATGTCTTTTTTATTTTTTATGTGATTATTACATGATCATTACCTGATTGTTATGTGATGATCACTTAATATATATGTATATAACCTGTGTTAGTAGGTTATATGAGGAGAAAATTTAAATTTTCTGTCTAATTTTTAATATTTTAAATAATATTTAATCAATAATACTATGTGATGTCATTTTAAAATATTTAAAATGTATTATAATTAATTTTTTATACCTTAAAATATAACTTCATTGATGCATCAAAATCTAATTGATTGGATGTCATTTGACATAGCAATTTGGGACAGATGTCAATCGATGAGGAGAGGACCCTTTAGAGGGATGACTTTGTCAATTCCATTGACAAAGCATTAATAAGAAATTGAAATGTTGTGCGTTCAAAGGAAATTGTAACCAGTGAAAGCAGAAATTGAAATGAGTTGGTGGTTGGCAAGATCAGTAGGAGCTGCGAAGGCAAGTCCGTCAACCAAACTTAATTTATAATCATCTTCTTTACCTCCTTACTATTATTATTATTTTTTTTGTTAACGTCAATATCAAGGATATGCTAAGGCCGTTCGTCCTCTTCGAAGCTTTATTTTAGCGACGGAAAAGTTATCTAATATATTCAAACACTATAATTACTTGGACAGGAAAAGCATGAATATGACGACGCACCACACAAGCACCAGAGCGTGGCACTTGTGGTCGGAGTCACCGGCATCGTCGGCAACAGCCTGGCGGAGATCCTCCCTCTCTCTGACACCCCCGGCGGTCCCTGGAAGGTCTACGGCATCGCCCGCCGACCGCAGCCCTCATGGAATGCCGAGCACCCCATCATCTATATCCAATGCGACGTCACCGATCCACAGCAGACCAAAGACCGGCTCTCCAAGCTCACCGACGTCACCCACATCTTCTACGTGACGTGGTCAGGCCGTCCCACTGAAGACGAGAATTGCGCCGTCAACGGCGCCATGCTGAGGAACGTTCTAGAAGCCGTCATCCCTCACGCGCCGAACCTCAAGCATATTTGCTTGCAAACTGGACGGAAGCATTATGTCGGCCCGTTTGATATGCATGGGAAGATTCAGTCCCATGAGCCTCCGTATCATGAGGATCTTCCGAGGCTTGACACGCCGAATTTCTACTATGTTCAGGAGGATATCTTGATGGAGGAGGTGAAGAAGAAGAAGGAGGGCTTGGCATGGTCCGTCCACAGACCTGGTGCGATATTCGGGTTTGCGCCTTATAGCTTGATTAATATCGTGGGGTGTTTTTGCGTTTATGCAGCGATTTGTAAGCATGAAGGGAGGAAGCTGAGGTTTCCGAGGACTCCAGCGGTCATGGAGACGTTCTGGGACGTCTCCGATGCCAACCTGGTGGCCGAGCAGCAGATATGGGCGGCGGTGGAGCCGCGGGCGAAGAACGAGGCGTTTAATTGCAGCAATGGGGATGTGTTCAAGTGGAAGCAGATGTTGAAGGTGTTGGCCGAGCAGTTTGGGTTGGAGTACGAGGGTACTATGATGAAGGTCAGAGGTTGACATTTGTGGAGATGATGAAGGATAAAGGAGAAGTGTGGGAACAAATTGTGAAGGAGAATGGTCTTGTTCCTACAAAGTTGGAAGAAGTTGGGCCTGGTTGGCCTTTGGATTTTGTTCTTGATTATGGTTCATCATCTGTGGATAACATGAACAAGAGCAAAGAGTATGGTTTCTTGGGGTTCAGGAATTCGGAGAAGTCGTTTGTTTCTTGGATTGATAAGGTGAAAGCTCACAAGATTGCTCCTTGATTTTGGTTTTGCATTATAAATAACGGCAGTTGAGAATCTCTTGTGTATTTGTTTCCGTTATGGTCTTTTTTTTTTTTTTTTTAAATTTATAATTTCCTGTGTTGTTGTACTGATCTGAATGTGTGATTTATGAGCATCAACTGGCTGCCAGAACAAATGTATTACTGCTAGTAAGCATTGAACAATATGATCAAGAGGAAATTGCAAGCAGAAAAAACTCCATTAATCCCGATCCTTGTGAAAACTTGAACCAAAGTTTCAAGTCTTTTTATGTAACATTTTCCCTTCTAATTAAAATTAAAATTAAAATTTATCATTTAAATTGTGAGTTAAAACCTCACATCTAAACAGATTAAAAACCGACTAGGTTACATAAAAATTGAGAAGAAGTCATATACACAACAGAGGCACGAAAAGACTTATTTTTGTGGCTTTGGGGTCAGCAGTCTCTGGCAAGAGTACCACACGATGGTTTTTTGTGGCTTTGTTTTTTCGCTACGAACCATAGCCAACCTTGACTATTAAATTGAGTTTAGACTTTAGGGCAACAGCTAAATATCATGTTTCGTGTATAATATATACTCACAACAAAATTGACAAAATAATTAATATTAAGGGATGTTGATGTAAAACGTTTTGGACTCGCATGTACGTTATTTACTGTTTAGACAAAACAGAAGAGACAAATTTGACTAATTATCAATTCTTTTGTTGTGCAGCCTGGTTTTAGCTTTTGTTTGGAAAAACAAAAGTTTACCAAACGCCTACGGGTCTAATTTGCCTCATTGGACCCTTTTTTTTTTTTTTTTAATAGGTAAAACACAAAGACATGAACATACAATTCTTCCGGGACACATTGATCACAGAATATTTAAGAAAAATACACTTATCAATAGAATTAAGCGGGAAGTGGTCATTTTGAAGAATGTACGTGACGTTTTTCAATTAAAGAGAATAACGTCATACTCACGTGTATCACGATTAATTTTGAAGAACTTGTTTGGACCAAAGTTCATTTTAAATTAAATTATATTTTTTTTATAATAATTTTTGTCTTTTTTTTAAAAAGTTTTTTATCTTTTTTAAAATAGTTTTTTGTCTTTTTTAAAAAATTACTATTAAAATTTAAAAATCTTAAACTAAACTCATTCACCAAATAAATCCTAAATTATGAAAGGAATCTTGAGTTTCTAAATTCGGGAAAACATTTATAATTAGAAACACTAATTTTTATTTTTATTTTTTTTCTTTATATCATATTAATTGTTTAAAATATTGTAATATTATTTTTTAATAAAACTAAGAATTTATTTGTCACTAAAAACTGACAATTTGTTGCCATAATTTGATATATATAAAAAAAAATAAAAGTTAAAGATTAAAATTGATGTCCTGCTAGCAGTTAAAAAAAAAATGTTTGTTTTCATTATCTTATTCAAAAACAAAAACCATCAATACTTCAATATTTGATACCTTATCATAAAATTAACTTGTAAAAATTTGATATTCACATATATATATATGTTCAGCTTTTGAAAATTATAATATACTAAAAGATGTGAAGTTTTACTATTTTTTCTATAGTGTTGTGACTTTTTTGTTGTTCATTACAAATTATTTTTTTCTTTACTACAGTGTTATGCTGGTTTTACCCTTTCTTTTTTTGGTCAATTGGTAATTTTACCTTTGGACTTTAGTTATTTTTACAGCTTGCTACAGTGTTGAGACAACTTTATCCTTTTAAAATTATTTATGGATGATTTTGCCCTTCCTTTGTGATTGTTTTTTCTGATAGCTACAGTAACTGGACATCATTACCCTTTTAATGTGCATTTTCGATTTTGTCTCTTCAAGATGTGTAAAAGTGCAAAGTTTGTATGTATATAATCTAAGGGAAATTTATTTCTTATTTTTTTTTGTTTGACTAAAAAATAGGAAATAAAAAAAATAATATAATCTGTTTTTGATTTTGTTGTTTTTCTTTAATATTTTTTCCCCTTTTGAGTTTTTTTTTTCCTTTAGTTTTTTGTTTTTTTCTGTTTCTATTTCTGTTTTTTTGTTTTTTTGTTTTTTTTTTCTTTTGATTTCTGAGATTTAAACTTTAAAGTTCAATTTTTTATTCATCTTTTCTTTGTATTTTTGTTACTTTATAATTTTTAATGATTTTTGTTTCCACATTTCCGATTTTCAATTTTTTATATTCTCTTTTTTCGATTCGTGCTTGGTTTTTTTGGCTTTTTCATTTGTTAGGGTTTTTTTTTATATAGATGTTATAGTTAATTTTTGTGTTTTGCATGTATAGAATCTAACTTAAATTTATTTCTTTTTTTTTTTGGTAAAAAACAGAAAATAAAAAAAATTGAATCTGTTTTTGGTTTTGTTGTTTTTCTTTAATCTTTTTTCCCCCTTTTAAGTTTTTTTTCTTTTGTTTTTTTTTTCTGTTTTTTTTTAATTATCGTGATCATTTTATTTTTCTATCTCTATCTCTGCATCACTGGAGAAAAGTTTTTTTAATATTATTATTATTATTATTTTTATTAGTTTATATTTTTACAATTGAGGGAGATCTTCTAGAAAAAAAAAATAAAGACAAAAAAGATGGAGCAAAATATAGGTATGCTATGCTTTTTTTTTTTTTTTTTTTAATTTTGATTTTGATTTTTATAAGTTATTTCAAGCTGTTTTCCCCCCTAGATTTATATATATATTTTTTCACTTTTTGATTTATGTTAATTTGTTTTTCTAGCTTACGGTGATGATGGTTTAGAATGGGAATGCAAAGAGAACCATTGAAGACCTTTTTTTTTTATTTTATATTTTTTGGTTTATGTTTTTGAAAACTTATTGTAATTATATTATTTATCGTAATCAACTGTTATTATTAAATGTTATTTAATTAATTAATTAATTTATCTATTTATTTTTCTCTCCTGTGTAATGCACGAGAAATAAACTAGTTAGAAACCAAAACAAAGGCTCTTTCGTTAGCAAATATTAATGTCGATTTGAATTAAAAAGAAGGGCCTGACTATAATTCCACCAATTCACATGAGCAGCCAAACAGTTGAAATGCATGAAATGAGAAATAATATCATTAAAATGAGATTCAAAAGTATTATTTGGATTTATGTGAACAGCTAGAATTTTTCTTAATTTATTGTGCTGGAGAAACAGAAGCTTTACCTGGGAAAAAACTAGTTCAAAGCTTTCTCTGTAGAGAGATGAAGAGGATACGTGGTTTTTATTTATTTATTTTTTTTTTATAATTTTTTATTTTTTAGATATATATTTACAAGCTTAAGCACAAACAATGGAGAATTAGTATTTTTTTTAAAATTATTTTTAGCTAACAACACAAAATATGAAAATAAGTGCATGTTATTGGCACAATTTTTAGGAAGAGTCCGTGAACTTATGTACTGGCCACTAATTACTATTATTTCTTAATTACAAGCGGACAAAATTCTAGTTCGACATTAAATTTTATAACTAAATATTGAATTATTAATAAAATGGTGTGGCGGTGTCCTAAGTCAAAATTTGTTTTCCACAAATTTATTCGTGGCATAATATTGCTTGTTTCATAGGCAACAAGGCAACTAAATATGAGAAAACGACATTGGATTTGAAAACGACTACATTAATTTTACTCCATTGGATCACTTTACTGTCTGACGTGGAATATACGCTTAAAATAAAACCCATTATGTTCTGATGTTTTATCATTACGTACTAATCTTGTTATGATCTTTTATTGCCCTTTATATATTTTTTTTCAATCTAGTTTTATCTATTTATCCCTCACCTTTGCCGATCAATTTACATCTTCGCCCAACCCCTCTTTATTTTAACTGACAATTTGTTGCTACCTGAGTTGATAAAAAAGGTTGAAGAAATCGATAAAGTCATTGATTTTAACAGAACACTTATCAATAGGATTACATGGGAAGTAGTAAGTTAAAGAACTTGATGACACCCATAGAGGTGTATGGGTTGGCAAAGGGGTGGGTGCCTTTGCTAGGCTTATCCCCTTCGTTTATCCGAGTTCGATTCTCATTGCCTCCTCTTAGGCCTTGCTCCAGCTTCGACTGTTGAAACATGGTTTAGTGATGACAGAGTAAGCCCCGGGTGGCTGACTAAGAGAAACTAGTATAAAGAAACTGTCTCTGTTATACCAATGGAAAATGGTTCCTACATGTGGGGCTGAAAACCTGAAAATGATAAGGTCACTCCCATATCCTTTTTATTCACAAAAAAATAAAAAATAAAAAAATAAAATTAAGAACTTGACATTTTTCAATTAGAAGAAAAAGTAATGCTCACATGTATCATGATCAATTTCCAAATCATGTAAGTAAAATACTCAGAATATGTATCTTGAGTTTCTAAATTCGGGACAACAATTATAATTAAAAACACCAATTTTAATTTTAATTATAATTTTTATATATATCACCTGATATGACTTTAGTTGTTGTTGTTTAAAAGATTGTTATATATATATATATCAATATTCAGCCTATGAAAACTGAAACAAAGGCCCTTTCGTCAGCAAAATAATGTCGATTTGAATTAAAAAGAAGGGCCGGACTATAATCCCACCCAGTTCACATGAGCAGCCAACAGTTGTAATGCATGAAATGAGAAACAATATCATTAAAATGAGATTCAAAAGTATTATTTGGATTAAGTGAACAACTAGACCTTTTCTTTTATTGTGCTGGAGAAACTTACCTGAGAAAAAAAAAAAAAAAGAAAAAAGTTCAAAGCTTTATCTGTAGAGAGATGAAAAGGGTGGTTTATTTATTTATTTAGATATATATTGAGGATTTTCTATTGCAAGTTTACGTTATCGTTCATAAGTAATAAAATGATGGGAATGAGTATCGTCCCACGAGGATTGATCGATCACTAATTATCAAAATTAGTTTAACCCTGATTTTATTTAAATTAATCGAAAGAAAATATGTTTGGAAAGAAAAATAAATTAAATTAAAATTAAAAGAACGTGCCATTAAATTGAACAAATGAAAATTCAATGAATAAAAACTAGGGTTTCCGATTTGACCATAACTATTCCACCCTGATCATTCAATCTCAAAAGCTCCACTTTATTTTCCTACTTGATAGTCAAGAATCCCTAACCTATTCATTACCCCCTCCTAAGGTCTAACACAAATATCCTTAGAAGCTAATCAACTATATTCTTATGTGAATTAAAACAAATAATAACTCATTAAGATTTGTGATTCCCAGTAGTAACTACACAAGCCATGAAGGTATATTCCTATCTTTTATGCAACCTATGGCATTCAACACAATGAACTAGATACATAAATCTCCTTCCGGTTTCTTTATTATTAACCAATCAACTAAATAGTGGTCAATTATTTAGAAGCATTAAGAACAGTGATGAACACTCAACCATGGAAAATAAACCAACAACTAAATTGAACGAAAAATCAAGACTTGATAGTTAGGCTACATCATAGACCTAGAAAAGGAAATTAGTTCATGCTAAAACAAAATAAAAACCTATACATGGTATTAGACGTCAAGAGAGAAGAAGAACAATTATTCAGAATTGAATTGAAGCTTCTTCGTTTCTGGATATTGTCGTTCTTAGTCTCCGTACTAAATTCTCTCTCTCGACAGCCCCAAGATCTGTTAAAAGTCCCTAAACAAACCCTAAGTTATCCTATTTATAGGTCTTGAGCCAAAAGATTGCATTTTTCAAATAAAGATCGCACTTCCGAATTTGAATTTTTGCTTGGGGCCACGACCTGGATTTCTGTCGCCGCAGCTTGGCTTCTTGTAAAACTGGTGCCGTGGCTTGGATTTCTAGGGCCGCAGCCTGGAGACGTGGGTCTCTAAACTTGTTACACGTTGAAACGGTGCTGCGGCCTGGCTTTCTGGAGCCGCGGCCCAGATGCACGGGTCTATTAGCCTTTGCTAGTTTTTGAGGCTGCAACGTCCAAATTTTTGAGCCAAGGCTCTCGTTCTCTGCCTTGTCCACTCTTTAACCTTTTTTCCTGCCGTTTTTCTCCTACTTCACTTGATCTATTCTAAACTCCAAGGTTACCTATGCTGCAAATTAAGATAAAAAACAACTAGAAAATGATTAAAAAGGCTCTACAAACCAACAAAGTATTAAGTTAAAGACACTCATTTCGCCCGTATAAAATCCGGTCATCAATGTATATTTACAGGCTTAAGCACAAACAATGGAGAATTGGTATTAGTTTTTTATTTTTAGGATGAGTTGTGAACATAGGTACTAGCCACTAATTACTAATTATTTCCTAATTACAAGTGGACAAAATTCTAGTTCGACATTAAAATTATGACTAAATATTGAATTATTAATTAAATGGTGTGGCGGTGTCCTAAGTCAAAACTTGTTTTGCATAAATTTATTTGTGACATAAGAGCTTGCTTGTTTCAATGGCAACAAGGCAACTACAAATGAGAAAACGACATTGGATTTTGAAAACGATTACAGTTTTACTTCATTGGATCACTCTACTCTCGTACGCGGAAAATACGCTAAAAATAAAATCCAATATGTTCTGATGTTTTACCAATACGTCTACTACAAATCTTTTTTGTTTTTTTGTTTTGTTTTTTTTTTTTTTTCAGAGAAAATTACCTAACTAATCACCTTATTTTCATCTATTAACTAATATGATCCGAATTCTTAACTTTTAACTAACATTACATAAATTTTAGCTAATTTTAGCTTAATTTTGTGTCATATTGGTCTAATATTAACCTTTTGTATCATATTGATGATGCAATGATCTCTAAATTTGCGTTATTCAGGTACTTTTCCTGTCTCGTTATGGTCTTTTATTTCCCTTTATATTATTTTTCAATCTAGTTTTACCTATTTATCCCTCACCTTTCCCGATAAATTTACATCTTTGCCCAAACCCATCTTTAACCTATGATAAAAAAAGGTTAAAGATTAAAAATTAATCGATGTCCCACTAGCATTACTTATAGGCTTACTTAATAAACATTCCAATCTATTAAAATGGAAAAGATCTTGTTAAGTGTTTAGAGATATTAGTTAAACTCTGATTTTTTTTTTTTTGGGAGGAAGAAAGTAAAGTTTGTTAGGGTTTTTATTTATTTATTTAAATGAACTTCCATATAAAAAATTTTAAAAAAATTAAATTTGAAAGGAACACGCAACTAAAAATACAAATAAACTCATCAATTTTAAAATATATTGCACTTCACATTACAATATCCATAAAAAATAATTCTAAAAAATCAAACCTATGTCAAATATATTTATAATTTATTATTCAAGTCGAGGCTATCACACTTTCCAGTAATGAGGCATTAAGAGAACTGCAACTTCTTTATAATAAATATAGATAAGGTCTTCAATATGACGACCATACAGAGGTCCGACAACATAACATTTTGACACGTGTAATAATATTATTATTTATGTGTAATATTTTCAGTTGATACTATTATACTAAAAGTTCTCAAAAGTAATCAGTTACATGTAAAATTAGGCACATGAAAATCAATTTGTAATTACATGATCTAAAAAATAGTTACATTTGCTGAAGTGGCACGACGGCCGGACTGATAACTAATCCCATAAATATATATAATATGTCTAATTCGTCTATGTTATGATCTTGGCGAGGAAAAAACAAAAAAAAAAAAACAAAAACAAAAACAAAAACAAAAAAGTTATATTCTTAACAAAAAAAAGTTTAAGGCGACAACAATAATGAGTTGGTGGTGGGTAGGAGCAAAAGCAGCTGCGAAGGCAGCCAAGTCCCTTTACCAAATTAAATCAATAATCACATTCTTTGCTTCATTCTGTATCACCATATTCAATGCCAATATCCAGTATCATCTAATACTAACTACTCTGAGAGAAAGAGCATGAATGCGAGGATGCGGCACCCAAGTACCAGAGCGTGGCACTTGTGGTCGGAGTACTACCATCGTCAGCAACAGGCCGTCGGAGAGCCTTCCCCCCTCTGACACCCCTCGGACAAAATTTAGGGGGTCAATTATCAGAAAATTTCATTCAAAGACTAAATTGTAAAATTCAAGAGACACCCTTTAAAAAAAAAAAAAAAGCGACAAAATCAAGAATCAATATTTCAGTATACACACACCTACATGTGTGTCACCTATATATATAAGTTGAAATCATATGCTTCACACGTGTGTGAAGTTCATACATACTAAACTTATTAAGTATTTAATTTATTGACATAATATTTTTTGAGCTAGGCTACCACCAAAAAAAAAAACAAACAAAAAGTAAATGCATATTTAAAAATATATTTTTATAGGGAAAATTTTGAATAAAAAAGTAAATCTATTTAAAAAAATTAAAAAGTTGAGGAGGAAAAAAAGAAAAAGAATAGAAGAAAGTAATAAATCAAGAAAAAGATTATTAAAAAAAAAAAGAAGAAGAGATCATCACAAAAAAACAAAATAACTTAACTAAATTTTTTAATAGTATTTGTAGGACACTTCACTATTTAATATAGTTATAAATATACATGAGCCGTACGTATTTTCTGTTGAATTTATCTATGGGGTTGCTTTGTTGATTACATGTCAATTAGTTAGCAAGCGGACATCATTTTTAAATAATCTAATCGGCTTAATTATTTCGGTTGTCTTAAATCTATAATTATGACAGCTAATTTGGTTTGGCATATGTTGTATATGAAAAATGCCATCAAACCTTGGAATATTTGTCTTCACATCTGTTGTGCTAATATATTCGTTAGCTTCATCTAAACCATCGATCTTCATCGATAATTCCCAAGCTACTAATTAGACGTTTTCTTTGTCTGTTTATGTTAATATTCAACTGCATTTTTTCCCCACTGAAATTTAATAGTTTCATGTATACACCACTAAATTTAATTCTTTTAATTTTATTTCTAGTTTTGTGCACAATTTACTTGGCTCGTTTTATTCATGAGCTATTTTAGTATTTTTTTTTCATTTTATTTCTTATTGATAATCTTATATATATATATTTATGAAAGATTTTTTTTATAGGGTATAATTATTATTAGTAGTGCATGTTTATATATATTAGATTCGTTCAAAATAAGATCAAATAAAAAGTATGTAAAACAACTTTTACAAGTGATTTGAAGGTTTGATATAAAATCTTACTAGCATGATATGTTTATATATCATACTGAAACAAACTGAAACAATTCCAATATGTATACGACAATTTTTGAAAAACGCTTAAAGAAATTTTTATTTTTATTTTTTCATGTTATTCATTTAAAAAAAAAAAAAAACCAACTAATATACAATGCCACCGTGGAGGATTGGCTAAGCCGTTGTAAATATATATATGTGTGTGTGTCTTTCATTAGCACATACTCTCAACGAAACAAATTAAGGCAACAATAATGAGTTGGTGGTTGGCAAGATCAGTCGGAGCTGCGAATGCAAGTCCCTTGACCAAACTTAATTTATAATCATCTTCTTCCTTTCATTTTGTTTTTTCCTGTTAATATCCCATATGCCAACATGTTCGTTCCCTTCTCAGGCTTTATTTAATCAGCAACAGAAAAAATAATCCAGTATCGTCTAATACTATTTACTTTGACAGAAAAAGCATGAATACGAGGAAGAGCCAATTGCCAAGTACCAGAGCGTGGCACTTGTGATTGGAGTCACCGGCATCGTCGGCAACAGCCTGGCGGAGATCCTCCCTCTCTCCGACACCCCCGGCGGTCCCTGGAAGGTCTACGGCGTCGCCCGCAGACCGCGCCCCTCATGGAATGCGGATCACCCCATCATCTATGTCCAATGCGACGTCTCCGATCCACAGCAGACCAGAGACAAGCTCTCCAAGCTCACCGACGTCACCCACATCTTCTACGTGACGTGGTCAGGCCGTCTGACCGAAGCCGAGAATTGCGCGGTCAACGGCGCTATGCTGAGGAACGTTCTAGAAGCCGTCATCCCACACGCGCCGAACCTCCAGCATATATGCTTGCAAACCGGACGGAAGCATTATGTCGGCACGTTTGAGATGCAGGGTCGGATTCGGTCTCACGAGCCTCCGTATCACGAGGATCTTCCGAGGCTTGAGGGGCCGAATTTCTACTATGTTCTAGAGGATATTCTGATGGAGGAGGTGAAGAAGAAGGAGGGCTTGACATGGTCCGTGCATAGGCCTGGTGCGATATTCGGGTTTTCACCTTATAGCTTGCTTAACGTCGTGGAGGGTTTGTGCGCTTACGCAGCGATTTGTAAGCATGAAGGAACGAAGCTAAGGTTTCCGCGGACTCTAGCGGGGTTGGAGACGTTCTGGGACGCCTCCGATGCCGACCTAGTGGCTGAGCAGCAGATATGGGCGGCGGTGGAGCCGCGGGCGAAGAACGAGGCGTTTAATTGCAGCAATGGGGATGTGTTCAAGTGGAAGCAGATGTTGAAGGTGTTGGCCGAGCAGTTTGGGTTGGAGTACGAGGAGTACTATGATGAAGGTCAGAGGTTGACATTTGTGGAGATGATGAAGGACAAAGGTGAAGTTTGGGATCAGATTGTGAAGGAGAATGGTCTTGTTCCAACCAAGTTGGAACATGTTGGGAATTGGTGGGGAATGGATTTTGTGTTTAATTATGGATTAAGTACTATGGATAGCATGAACAAGAGCAAAGAGTATGGTTTCTTGGGGTTCCGGAATTCCAAGAAGTCGTTTATTTCTTGGATTGATGAGTTCAAAGCTTACAAGATTGTTCCTTGACTTTTTTTGTGTGGTTAATTTCCTGTGTTGTTGTACTGATGATTTGAATAAGATACTTATGAGTATTAACTGGCTGCTATAATAATAAATGTACTGGTAATAAGCATTGAACGATATAGACTGTTGGAAAAATCTCCTATTGTTAAATCCCAATCCTTGATGACATTTCAGTGTTTGTTCGGCATCATATTTTAAACTAAATTTTCAATCTTTTTTATAATATTTTCTTTTATAAAAATTTGAAATTATCATTTGAACTATGAATTTAAACCTATAATTCAAACAGACCTAAATAATTATGAACAACTAAACCATACGAAAGGCTGAAAAGAATCATGTACATGACAGAGACGAAACGAGACGAGACGAGACTTCTAATTATTCATTGGCATTGGGACAGCCATTGTCTATGGCAAAAATACCACACAATGGTTTTGGCTACGAATTAATAGCGAAACTTAATTAGTGACTAAATTGAGTTTAATTAGAGCAATAGGGTATCATGATATACATTCGCAACAAAATTTGACAAAATAATAAATATCAAGTGATTTTTTTTCTTTTGGTTGCTCTGAATAATATCAAGGGATGTTGATGTAAAACGTTTTGGTCATGCACGTTATTTACTGTTTAAACAAAACACAAGTGGTGGTAGTGGAAAAACAATCCTCATCTGACTTACCAAATTTTTTTGTTGTTCAGTGCTTTTACAATTTGCTTGGAAAGATAAATGTTTGCGTTGTTGATCTTTCTACTAAAAAGTAAAAACAAATCGCTTCAGTTTTTTTTTTTCCTTTTTTTTTTTTCTGTAAATGAAAATATTTAAAAATTTTCATCTTATTGAAAAAAAAAATTAAGGAAAAAAGGTTTTATTTTTTTAAACAAATAATGATGATAGAAATTAATAGATGTACCCATGCATCTGGACTAAATCGATACCCCTTGATATCATCATTCCAAATATTAAAATAACACCGATTCTAATGCGAACAGTTATAATCAGTAGGATCTAGTGAAAGTAGCTAGTAAGATAATTGAAATAAATATTTATTATTAAAAATACCGATTCTAATGTTAATTTAATAAAATCATGCAAATATACGCACACCTATATATGTCACACATATATGTATTCACACAGATAATATACACATGAGCCGTACGATCTTTTTTTGTTGAATTTATCTAATTAGCAGATGGAGTCAAGGGCTAATTAAGAAATATACATCCTTTAAACATAGTGTAATCCGCTTAATTAATTCGGTCGTCTTAAATAAGCAATTATATCAGTTACTTTGGTTCGAACGGTATATATTGTATGTGAAAAATGCCATATATATATATATAATGTTGGAATATGGTTGCCTTAACATTGTTGTGCTGATATTTTGTTAGCTTCATGAAAAAGATTGATATCTTCATCGACAATTCCCAAGCTAATAATTAGAATTTCCAAACTAATTCGTATTTTGTTTCAGATTTATATACTTCTTAAATTAGTTGCAGGCTGTTGAGCCAAACAAAATACATGAATAAATTAGTATGTTTAGGCTTGTCTTGTACTGAGCATTTATGTATAGACACTTTCGTCATTTGAATCCAATCATGGGATAAATAAAAGTTCATTAATCATGAGACAGTTCGAGTCTAAGAGTGCTCATTGTCCTTGTAAATTTAATATTTGATCATAATGAGAGGTTAACTGTAGATTAATAGGATTTTATTTTAGACGAATATTAGATTTTTATCACGTCTTATTAGTTTTGAATACTTTTTAATTTTGGATTATTTTTACATTTACTTTCTCAACTTTAGAATCATTCTCACTTTGTCACCTGAATTTTAAAAACTCTCATCTCATCTCCTAAATTTTGAATAAAAATTAGAGAGGTAAACGCGGTTACATGGTATTTTTTTCATTTGTTTATGACAGAAATTTAAAAAAAAAATGTTAAGTGAGAGTAATTCCCATGTTCTCCATTTTGTTCTTAATGTAAAATTCTAACAGGGGGATTAAGTGGGATTAAGTGTGATAAAAAATAGAGAGGTAAACGCGGTTACATGGTATTTTTTTCATTTGTTTATGACAGAAATTTAAAAAAAAAAATGTTAAGTGAGAGTAATTCCCATGTTCTCCATTTTGTTCTTAATGTAAAATTCTAACAGGGGGATTAAGTGGGATTAAGTGTGATTAAAAATAGAGAGGTTAACGCGGTTACATGGTATTTTTTTTCATTTGTTTATGACAGAAATTTAAAAAAAAATGTTAAGTGAGAGTAATTCCCATGTTCTCCGTTTTGTTCTTAATGTAAAATTCCAACAGGGGGATTAAGTGTGATTAATTCATAATTCAAATGATCAATGGAGAGTTTTTATATTTCAGAGACAAAGTGAAAACAATCCTAAAATTTGCAATGAGATATTACCTTGTGGAAAAACAAATTATACATTTGGAAAATTGTAGAGAATTTATTTTATTTTATTTTATTTGAATTTGAGGGTGTGTGTATTTGAACTCTACATCTTTAGGCAGAGTCAAATGTGATATTACCATTAGACTATACCTGCAATCACTTATTAAGAATTTATTTTACTATAGAAACTCGTGCAAATAAGCCCTGTTTATTAACGTTAGCATTGGTGTACGGTTACATTAGTACATATGCTATACCATTAATACATATACCTTTGCTGCGGTCCCAAAAAATTTACATTTGATTTTTAAAATGTAATCTTGGTTTTTAGATTATTAATTAAAATAACAAGGTTTGGATATACATGAAAAAGAAATTAGTTACCCAAGACTTAAAAAATTTGGAAAAGAAAAAAGAAAGCAGGAAGAAAATGACGTTGATAATTGACAGGCCCTTCTGAGCGGAAATGATGTAGAATAACTAATAATGCACAAGTTAAAACTCTAAACTTGTTTATCATTTTTGTGCATAGCTAATGTCGTTATTCACTAATTATATTGAACAGCCGGATCTAAAAAAATAAAGCAGCCAGCAAGATGCATATATTTGTTATGATATTCATTAATAAATCGATGATATTTTTTGTTTTTTATTTTGTCAAGAAATTAACTTTACAATGAAGACACATGCTTGTTTGATTGTCTTTAATATTACAGTACGAGAAATTCACAGATGCTGAATTACTTCTGAAAAGACTAGCTACTTCGTACCGTAGGGGGTTGAATCTTCAATCAAAGAAAAATAGGTTCAATGACTGAAATTGAATGATGGGCAAGTTGTCGGTCGGTCGTTAGTGAGTTGCAGGAAATAAAATAAAAAGCAGGAAAAGTAAATAGAGACGGAGATAACCGATTTTATAAAGGTTTGTCCGTAATTTTTGGGCTACATCCTGTGTAGTGCTTTTAGGAGCTTGCACTACATGCAAAAGAGGGTTAGAATGGTGTTTTTCAGCAAGAAAGGGGTAGAAAGAGATGTGGGATGATGTGATACAGAGAGATTCGGGGAATAACGTGTGAATATTGCTGAGTACAATGTGTTGAGTGTCCGGAATGGCCAAAAAGAAAAGATCTATAGGCTTATAGAGTAAGCCTTGATTTACAGGGACTGACTTAATGCTTTAAGTTGCCTAATTTTAGTAGAATATTCTTTAAATGCTGACGGATAGTTGCCCTTTTTTGTATTGCTTGACTTTCCAATCTGGGAATGACTAGAAGATATCAGGAAACTGTCTTTTCTGTGACCTTGCTAGTTCCCCTGCCTGATATGCTAAATTTAGTTTCCTTATCCTGCCCATGAAGTCAACTTTCCTTAGTTGGCTTTGCTAATCTACCAGTCACCTACCAGTCGTTCTTCTGTCATCCGGGAGTTGTTCCTGGGTCTTCTGAGTTATCTGTCGTCGAGTCGTCTTGTGCTCCCCGATGACGTATCCGGGGACAAGTGCACGGTGAATGATGAGGTACGAAATCTAACATCAATACTAACTCTCTGAAATAATATTAACTTTACCCTTAGCATACATGGTCGGTTAGTTATATAATTAAGGAAAAAATTGTGATCACAGATATAATCTAACAATTATTTGTCATTTCATTAAAAATATGTAGAGTTCGAATATCTTTATTTTTAAGTTTAAAAAAAAGAAAATAAATTTTTAGGTAATTATGGGTCCTAATCAAAGCTAAAATATGAACACAAATTTAAATTGTATGGCTAGGTTTCATTGTAAATGTAGAGAAGAGATCCAATGCTGATTGATATCCTATATGTCGCTAATTTGCACCTTAAGGAATAAACGAGTTTAAATTTATTGTCCCATTTTTCATGCCTCATAAGGCGATATCCCTCTAATACTAAATTATCGTGTCATTTAAATTTAAAATCCGATCATATAACAAACACTAAATACTTGAAAATGCTTCTAACAATTAAATACAAATTAAAATGAAACAAAGTAAATTCGGGAATAAACATGTACAATCAATGCAAAACCAATTGATGAACTTCGTTAATTCCAAAACATATGTTCGCATGGTTTGGTAAATGTAACTCGTAAAATACTCAAAATTTTTATGTTAGTCGTTTATTAGTTTTTTTTATTTAAAAAAAAAGAAAAAGAAAAAAAAAAAAAAAGAGGTCATAGGGATAGAGGTTGGAATGCTCAGATAACCCAAGAGAGGTAGATGCCCCTGCACGTGATATATGGATCCCTCACGAAGTAGATTGCCCATAAATCCAGATTCCTCACGAAATAGATTGCCCATATATCCCAGCCAATGCGGTGATGACAATTCGAACCCAAGCATTTAGTCAGGAGAACGAGCGCCCTTCAACCTACCTAAGGGACGTTGGCTAGTCATTTATTAGTTGTTACTTCATTTATAAAGCTTAATGAATGAGGCTAATTAGTGCAAACACAATAAGATAGGTGACATAATCATTTCTCTTAAAAGTTGTAAATGATAAAAGATGTGCTATTAAATCCTTCAAATACTAGCCAAACAGGTAGTAACTAGTACAAAAGCATTGATTAATTACAACTTGTTGGGGTTCTAATTATGAAGATTATCTTGAATTCGTAGGCACACTCAATGAATGGATTTAGATACTTCTCCAGGGTCCAAATCACGTTGGTCACCTCCCAAATTATTAAAAAGAAATGAAAACACTTTTAAATTTTGAACCTAAAAAATCCTGCCTAAATCCTCATCCTTCCCTCGTTGAATTAACCGCAACAAGGTTTTATCAAATATTTAGAGGCTGTTTGGGGTACAATCTAGAGATAGCAAAACACCATATATAGATTTCAAATTTCTAACTCTAAATCAAATTTTCTCTCCCTTCTATTTTTAAAAAACTTAAACTTTAAAAGTCAGTAATTTTTTTATTTCAAATTAAAATGAGATGATTTTTATCTAAAAATGCTTGTAACAACGAGACAAATAAGAGAAAATCCAATTTTGTATATTTTTTTACAAACATATTTCAAATTTTTACACTATTTTCTATATCACAGAACTTTTTAAAAAAATTTTCCCCCTAAACATACATTTTCAACTTAATTTCTAAAACACAATCTTCAGATGTTATCCCAAATGGGTCATATAATAATACCTTTTTGATATGACATATAATTATTTAAAAGATCATCATCTCATTTAATAATTAAAAAAATAATGTAAACTGACAATTTGTTGCCACATAAATTGATATAGAAAGGTTAATTATTAAAATTAATGTCCACTAGCATTACTTTAAAAAAATGCGTATTTTATTTCCTCAAAATTTTATTCAAAAATGTATAACACTAATTGTTTAACATATTATATACCTCATCAGATAACTTGTCAAAATTTGACATTCATATGAATGTTGAGCTCATGAAAAAGGCTCCGTTTGGATCACATGTTTTTTTTTTTTTCCAAAAGAAATTTTTTCTTATTTTAAATAAGAAAGTTTTCGCATTTTGAGAATAAGATGGTGTTTGAATGTGTAAAAAAAATTTCTTCTTAAAAAAAAAAAAAAGTTAATCGTTTGGAATGTGAAGAAATGATGTTGGGAATAATGCATTGCAAAAATATTTTAAAAAGATTTTTTTCTTTTTACAAAAGGGTACTGCATAAAATAAGTTTGAAAATGAGATAGTTTTTATTTTTCAAAATGAGAGAATGATAGAAAAAATTTATTAAAAAAAACACTATTTATAAAAATTTTCCAATTTCAAAATTGGATAGCCCTAGGGCTGCACAAAAATAACTGCAAACTGCATAAACCACCCATACTGCACTGCCCAATTCACAAATGACGGGTTTACATCAAAACCACACTTCAAATGGATAGTGTGGTTTGAATCCGCCATGATAAGCAGATAGTTGTGGTTTGACAAATGAAACCGTGGTTTCAAACTGCCCCGCCCACTTAGTATTTTCATTTATTATTTTATTTTTGTGATAGATTTTGGAGTTTAATTTTCAATATATGTAATGTAATATACCCTAAAATTTATTAACTCGTTTAACATGCAAACTCAATAAGCCAATTTATTTAGTTACCATTTTTGTTTGCGTTGTTGAACTATTATTTACATGTTAATAGCTTGCTCCTTTTTTTTTTTTTTTTAAATTTCCAAAAAAGAGTTGGTATATTTTCTTGAATACTTTTATCCTTTTAGGATAATTCCTTCTTTCTTTTTTTTTTTTTTTCTTGGTTTTGTTATTCTTTCGTGACATGTATTTTGAATCTTGAGATATGATTGTAGAAGTAGTTGTTAGCTCTTAGAACTTGAACTTAATTTCATAGTTTAACGAAAATAAACAAAAAAGAAAATCTTGCTTTATAATTAATAAAGAAGTTCTAGTTTTTTTTTTTTTTTCCTTATTTTCTATTTTGGCTCACTCATTTGATAATGGGTGAAAGATTGGCTAGAAATAATATTACTTTAGGCAATATGTAATACTTTGATAATTAGTCATAATATATTGAAAATATTAGTATAAAACTCATGTTGCCTGACAAATTGCCCAAACCGTCCGCTTAAAAAACTGCCCAAACCCCCTAAATTTTGGATAGTTATGGTTTATAATTTTCACAGACCGCCGTAAAACAAATCCACCTAAGCCATCCAATAACCGTCTAAATCATCCGCTCTGTACTCAGATCCCTTCCAGACAAGGGGTTAGAAACTGAAACAAAGGCCTTTTCGTTACTAAATAGTGTCATTTTTTTAGTTGGGTTTTTTCAACAGGGTTGGTATGGCAACCCCTCCGCGTGCGGCGAGTGACGGGGCGGGTAGGCTAATGATGGGTTGTTGTACGGCAGGCTAATGATGGGTTGCCGGATGAGGGAGGGGGTGTCCCGAGGGGTAAGAGCGCGGCATGCAGTGGGGTTTGGGGGCAATGGGGCTCTCTCAATGTGGGGGTTACAGGGCCGTGGGTATAAGATGGTTGTTGCACTAAAATAGATGTGACTAATTAAATTGAGTTTAGATCAATAGTTATGACGTTTCGGTTATCATACATATTTCACAACAAAATTTAACAATGTTAATATCAAAGGATGTTGATGTAAAACGTTTTTATCAAGCACATTATTTACTGTTTAGACAAAACACAAGAGGTGTCAGTGTGAAAGCAACGCCTGTCTGATTTATCAAATTCTTTTGTTGTGCAACACTTTCTAGATTAATTATCAAATGCCTTTACCTACTGTTAATTTTTTGACATTAATTTAAAAACAATCATCGCCAGCAATATTGCAAAAGGTTTGCCCCATTGTACGCAGGCAACGTGCTGTGAAACTATTGAAACTTAATAGCTTTTACAAATTATGCATGGTTTCTACATGCTATTGGGTCGTTGATGTTTCTTCTCAGATACAACAAATATTATGAAGACTTTATTGTATTGAAAAAAGAGCTTTTTTTTGTTGTTTCTTCTCAGATACAACAAATATTTTGTACGTTGTAATGAAAGCTCCAAAAAAAATAAAATGTCGCACGTAATAAAATTAGTTACATAAAAATCAACTACTATGTGGATGATATACAAGGAAAAAATGTTACATTTGTTGAACTAGTCCGACAGACTTATTGGGGACTAATATCTATATATATATGTACATATATATCTAATTCATCTATGTCATATATACTCTTAACAAAACAAAGTAATATGGCAACAACAATGAGTTGGTGGTGGGCAGGAGCAAAAGCAGCTGCGAAGGCAAGTCCCTTCAACCAAACTTAAACACTAATCACATTTTTCCCTTCATTTATTTATTTTTATTATTCTTTTTTTTTTTTTTGGTTTTTTGTTTACTTTTTTTTTTTTTTTTTT
>JAFMPE010021440.1:0-15836 GCA_024759925.1 Ficus religiosa | reverse complement strand
CACGGGTATTAAACTCGTATTAACTATTGGAAAAGGTTAGCTTCGTAGTAAAGTGGAAATATATTATAAACAAATAGGGGAAAAAGACAGCGACAAGAAATAAAGGTTTTGCACGACACTTGCCATCATGTAATTGGACAGTCCGCGTAATCTTCACGGAGCAATTATCACCTACAGCCGCTTTCTATGAAACCTTCTTAACTACGCTTCTCGACTTATCCTACCCCTGTTGGGAGTAAGTTTCAACTTATAAGGTTTGTTTGTTTTATCATCTTATTTCAATTTAAATTGTATTTTTTTATTTTTTTCTTAAAAATTTTTTATCTTTTTCTCAAAATTTTTTTTATTTTTTATGAAAATTCAAAAAAATTTACTATTACAACTAAAATATTTCAACTCAAACTAACGAACCGAACAGACCCGTAATATTTTTTATTATGTAAAAACATATTTTAATAATTATATTAATTAAATGAACATTTTTAAAATAAAATAAATAGTATAAAGGAAATCAGATTTTTTTCATTTATTTTATTTAATAGACAAGTATAAAGTAAAAAATAAAAAAATCAATAATTTTCTTTAATATTCTTTTATTTTACTTTCTAATCTTATTATTTTTTTCCTTATATTCTTTTATGGTTTTGTACACTGGCATGAATGTATAATAGTAAACAGCAGCAATATTATTAACGGAAAATAAAAGTCTTTGTAAGACAGTAAAAACATAAGAAAACCCATGTTTAATTTCACTTTTACCCACAAACTTTGCACCATTTGGCATTTAAGCCCCTGAACAAAAATATTTCACACAAGGATAATATTTGAAATGTATTTTGAAGATATATTCAAGTGCCCTATAACCAAGTTAAAAAAAAAAAAAAAAAAAGATTTATATAAACTTCCTCACCACCACCTTTGAGTATAAACACCGTGACAAAATATTTGAAACACTTGTAAAACCCCTAAAGCACTCCATAAAATTTAACTTTTATGCATAATTTTGACTCCTGGAATGTATTTTTATTTTTTCTAAGAGAGGTTTTTTTAAGGGAAAAAAAAAGAGATCGATACCAGAATCGTATTTTAAGAACTAAACATTACAAATTCATAACAAAAAAAAAAGATTATAAAACAAAAAATAAAACAGTGTAATCTTATGATTTTATGAATTAGAAGTCTCTACATTTCACCTAAAAATAATTAAATTACCTACATTTCCGTTCCTCATTAGACCATTCAACAATGCTCTAATGTCTATGTTACTGATTAAAAAACAAGCTAGTAAAAAGATTGTTACAAACAACAATAAGCTTTGTTTATTAAAGTTTTAGGTAAATTTCACAAAAACTAAAAAAAAGAAAAAAGAAAAAAAGAAGAAACCATATAGAAGTTCCAAACAGATATTCTTCTGTTCACTAAATTTGCTCTTGTTATCTCTTCATAAATCTGTCTTATCTTTGCCAATTTGTCAAGAAAATTGAAATCCGAGTGTTAATTGTCAACTGTTTTCTTTTTATGGGGTTAAGTTCCAAATTATGAAAAGATAAGGGGTAAAATGAATTTAACCCAAGAAAGAAGAATGGAAAGAAATCTGCCAAACATCGCACACAAAAACACTCGGACGCAGAAGAAAAGAAAAGTGGCAAAACAAAGAGAAGAAAAGTGAGCAAAGAAAAGAGTGTTTTTTTATTTTTGTTTTTTCGTTTCTTCAATTTTTTTATTTTTCATTTTTCCTAATTTCGCATGTAATTTACTCACACAGATCAGATCTTAGCCTCCCGAAAATCCCCAAATCCTCTTCCATTTCCATCAAATCAAATCCCTAATTCTCTCTCTCTCTCTCTCTCTAGATCCAAATTCGTGTTCTTTCTCGCGCTTCCATGGCGTGCATAAAGGGCGTGAACAGATCGGCGTCGGTGGCGCTTGCGCCGGACGCGCCGTACTTGGCAGCGGGGACGATGGCCGGAGCAGTGGATCTGTCGTTCAGCTCCTCGGCCAGCCTCGAGATCTTCAAGCTCGATTTCCAGTCCGATGATCGCGAACTCCCCGTCGTCGGAGAGTCGCCGAGCTCCGAGCGTTTCAACCGGCTCTCGTGGGCCAGGCCCACCGATCCTGCGAGCGAGAAGTTCGGGCTCGGCCTTATCGCTGGAGGCCTCGTCGACGGCAGCATCGATATCTGGAATCCCCTCTCGCTGATCCGGTAATTTTGGTATTCATTTCTTGATTGAATTCTCGAATCCAATCCAATTGAGCTTAATTCGGGTGGAAATCTTCGTGGATGATTGGGGTTGTGGTTCGTGTTTAGGTGTCGAGAAAATGTAGGGATAAATATTTGGAATTGAAAGGATTTTCAGTGCTTCAATGCGGTTGAATTACACGTAATTTGATTTGGGTTATTATTATCGGTCGCATTGTATTGAGTCAACTCATCTTGTATTAGGTTGAGGAATGTGAATTGATGATTTCATGGTTTCTGTGTAACATGATTAGGAATCTGGGATAATCCGATTTCTCCTGAAAGTGTTCCTAAATGTGCAAAATTTTCATTTTTTTGAAATTGTTGCTAAATGTGCAAAATTTTCTTTTTTTTTTTTTTTTGGGGGTATGAGTTACTGTTTACTATCAGTTTTTTGTTTTGTTTTTGTTTTTGTTTTTTTATATATTTTTTTATATTTTTTATTTTCACGGCTAATGATCCAGTCTTATTTGCTTGGGGGGAAATCGGGTAAGAAATTAAGACAGTAAATTATTTGGAATGACGGTTTGGTTCATCAATGTTTGGTAAAATTGATACTTTCTTTAATTTGGAGTTTAGGTTTAATAGATTGTATGACATGAAGATAAGTTGTTAAGTTTTGGTATGTACTTTGGTGAAGATAAAATGAATCCTTGAAATCTCAATATCCTATGAACTATGAAGTATATGGGGTCTTTTTTCGGTGCATTCTATCAGATGAGTTTGTGAATAATAATTCTGCATGCATTTCTAGCAATACATTTTTTCGCCAAGCCAACTCATGGTCGCTTGAAATTTATTGAGATGGTTTACTCTTGGGTGGAATTTTATATAAGTGTTGTAAAAGATTGACTGTTCCCTTTGCTACATTAACTGATAAGTTTTACTTCTGTCGTCGATGGATTTTTATATATGTTGTATTGTTTATAACCGTGAAACCTGTCAGAACTGACTTTGTGCAGCAATAACTTGTAAATAAAAGTTTTCCAGGGGGGATTTAAATGGGTTATATATACTTAAGAATTGCTTTCTGTATCCGCTGAATGAGGAACGAGATAACTTAATTGTTTCAATTTATGTCCTCCTTTTCATTTCTGAGCGTTGGTTTTTTTGTAAATGTGTGCGCTTCTTGACTCTGGTCTGTGTTTGTTCTTTATTTATTTATTTATTTTAGTATATCTAGTTGATTTATAATTGTGTTGAGGTGTTTTGATTCTATTGCTTGGTTATTTGGCTGTACCTTATATCAATTGAAATCAATGATAAAGTGCCTTTCGAAGTTCTTATTTCTGTTGTTACTCCTTTTAGTTCTGAGGCTAGTGAAAGTGCTCTGGTTGGACATCTCTCGAGGCATAAGGGGCCTGTAAGTTCCTTGCTTTGCAGTACTCTTGCTTATTATTTATGATCGTCTTTTCAAAAACTGGGTGGATTGATAGTAACAGTATATGAATATTTCTTCCTTTTTTTTGAACATCAGGTTCGTGGTCTTGAATTTAATGTAATTGCACCAAACTTACTTGCATCTGGTGCTGATGATGGCGAGATTTGCATCTGGGATTTGGCCAATCCAGCAGAACCTTCTCAATTTCCACCTCTCAAGGTTTGTTGTTATGACCAGCGTACATCTAAGTCCTTCCTCTTTTAAATGTGTTTCCCTGTAATGTGCAGAATAAGCGCTGACACGAACTAGAGGCATTAATAATTTAGGAAAGACGAACCTTAATATTATAATCTACTAAAAGTAGTTCTAAATTTGTAACTATACTTTCATTGACGGGAAAGATGAACCATAGTATTATAATCTATTAAAAATAGTTCTAAATTTGTAACTTTACTTTCATCAATGAATTAGTACCCATTTTTTGCTCTGAGAAAGAGAAGTACCCTTAAAATACCTTAGTAAGATGTTATACTTACACATAGTTCCTTGCTCACGTATCTTTCGTACCTTATAACTTTGAACTTGTATTACTTTTAGAGTCATGGAAGACTGTTCGAAATAACAAATGACACATACTTAGAACCAATGTAGAATATCAACAAGCACTCTCTCTCATTGGATAGATGAAGGCTTAATTTAACCACATTCTACCAAAGGAACACTCTTAACGTTTTGAGTTGTGAAGGAGCCTCTTAAATAAAGTTAAATATATCTCGACATCTAACTTAGTGTGAGCCATGATCAAGCAGGGTAGTGGTTCTGCTGCTCAGGGTGAGATTTCATTCTTGTCATGGAATAGCAAGGTTCAGCATATATTAGCATCCACTTCATATAATGGAACAACGGGTGAGCAGGCATTCTACTCCAACTAAATTTTATTAAATATTTTTGTTTAGAATTTGACTTAATTTTTTTTTTCTTTAATTTTTTCCAGTGGTTTGGGATCTAAGGAAGCAAAAACCTGTAATTAGGTAACTCTTCTGTTGTTTCTGGATTTGCTCAGTAATTATCAATTTTCCTTTTATCACCTGAAATGATCCTTCTGTGATTTGAATAACTTTTGGTCTACTGGCAGCTTCTCGGATTCAGTTAGAAGACGGTCATCGGTTTTGCAGTGGCATCCAGATATTGCTACTCAGCTCGTTGTTGCATCAGATGAAGATGGTTCACCAGCATTAAGGGTAATAACCGAGCCGATTAATTTATTTGTTTTTAAACTGGATAAGTTTTTCCATATTAAATGAAAATGGTGTCTGCATGCAGCTTTGGGATATGAGGAATATAATGTCACCGGTTAAAGAGTTTGTGGGGCACACTAAAGGTGACAAATCAAAACACTTATGTTTGTTTTCTGTTTCTTCAGTTCTCTTTCCAGCAGATCTTCCTTCTTTGAACTTGATTTAACATCCTCAAGTTTTTTCTAATGTGCATATCTTACGGCAGGTGTAATTGCAATGTCATGGTGCCCTAATTACAGCTTATATTTGCTTACGTGTGCGAAGGATAATCGAACCATATGCTGGGATACAGTTTCTGCTGAGGTGTCACGTTGATTAATCACTCACCGTAGCTCTCTCTATATATATATTTTCTTTTTTATATTGATCATGTTTTCTTTTGTGATGCTTATGCTGCCCTTTTTAATTTTGGTTTAGATTGTGTGTGAGTTGCCAGCAAGCACCAATTGGAATTTTGATGTACACTGGTATCCAAAAATACCTGGAGTCATATCAGCATCTTCATTTGATGGAAAGATTGGAATTTACAACATTGAGGTATTTCATTTGATAATTGATAATTCTAATATTTTGCCTAACATATGCATGGTTAGATTTTTATTTAGTGCTTAGCAAGTGATGGAATGTAAAGGGCCATGGAAAAAAGAAAACATTTCAGTTTTATTTGTTTATATAAGTTGGACTTGAATGCTCTTGCAGTTTTTTTTTTTTTTTTTTTTTTCTTTTTCTTTTGCTCAATGTTTTTGTTACAATTTATTATCTTTAATTTCATTATGTTTTTCTTTTTCATTTAGATGGGCACATTGTCCTTTCATTAGTCGATTTTCGCTTACGTTAGTTTCTGGTTTATTATAATCAAAATAAGCATTATTATTTATCATCATTGGTGATGCATTACCTTAAATCTAGTGAAAAGTAGAACTACAACATGGAAAAAATTAGAAGTGTTGGGTCCCATGCTGTCAAGTGACAATTTTTCCCTATCGTTTCCCCCCACACAGGGTTGCAGCAGATATGGTGCTGGTGAGGCTGATTTTGGTACAGGTGATAATATAGATTTTAGTCAAATATCTTTATAAAAATAATAATTTTAGTGGTTAACATTTATAATTATCTTTGGAATAATTATTATGTCTTTGGTTTGAATGACCATCATGGCATTTTTTTGCTTGTAGCTTTAATGACCTCCTCTCACAGTGTATTATGCTTACCTTCATTATGCAGTGCATTTGAAAGCTCCGAAATGGTACAAGCGCCCAGTTGGTGTATCCTTCGGCTTCGGGGGCAAGCTTGTATCATTTCACCCTAAATCAGCTGTTGGAGGTGCCTCAACTGGTTCAGAGGTATGCATTGCTGAGGGAGTACATGTCTTCTATTATTATTTACTTTCTCGTTAATTGACCCCGTTCTATCCAGGTTTTGGTACACAGTTTGGTCACTGAAGAGAGTTTGGTAACTCGTTCATCTGAATTTGAAGTTGCCATACAAAATGGAGAAAGGTCTTTATTGAGGACTCTCTGTGACAAGAAATCACAAGAATCTGAGTATGGCACCAGCACTAAATTATCTTAGTTAACTACTCGTGATTTTCAAATTCTCTTTGTTATCCTCTTTAGCAGAAAGTAAATGTTTCATATTATTTATTAAAATATTGTCTGACCAGATCCGAGGATGACCGGGAAACATGGGGCTTGTTAAAAGTTATGTTTGAAGATGATGGAACTGCAAGGACGAAGCTCCTAACTCACCTTGGCTTTAGCCTACCTGAGGTAGAAAACCCTGTTGTTCAAGAGGATCTGTCTAAAGAAGTAAATGCTCTTGGACTTGAGGATAGCACAACAGAGAGAATCGGATTTGGGGAACACAGGGAAGCCACCATTTTCCCTTCTGACAATGGAGAAGATTTCTTCAACAATCTTCCCAGTCCTAAAGCGGATACACCATTGTCAACTTCTGGTGATAAGTTTGTTGCTGGTGATGCTGGACCCAGTACAGATCAAGTGCAACAAGAGTCGGATGGACTGGAGGAGAGTGCTGATCCCTCATTTGATGAAAGTGTCCAACATGCTTTAGTTGTTGGAGACTATAAGGGGGCTGTTGCAAAGTGCATATCAGCTAATAAAATGGCTGATGCTTTAGTCATAGCACATGCTGGTGGTGATTCCTTGTGGGAGAGCACACGAGATCAATACCTTAAGATGACCTGTTCACCCTACCTAAAGGTAGATAGAATTTCCCTCTTACATTCTCGAAAACAGTGAAGCGAATTTCCCTCTTACATTCTCAAAAACAGTGAAGCTCATAATTTTATGATGATAATTCTATGTGAAGGCCTGGAATTTTTCCTTCATTGTATTTCAACTTTCAGGTTGTTGCTGCAATGGTGAACAATGATCTATTGAGTCTTGTGAACACCAGACCCCTCAAATTCTGGAAAGAAACTCTTGCTCTTCTCTGTAGTGTAAGTTTCTCGACTTACCAAGATAGAAGTTTCATCCCCATCTTCGTCAGTTGCTGACATTTTGTGTTTCCTGCCACGTTTCTTTTGTTTTAAATGGAGACCTTATTCTGGTTATAGTTATATTAAGACTGTCATTTGTGGATAACCAACCAACAATGCCATTGTAATTCGAAGGTTGAATGGACTCCCTTGGTCTGGTTTTGGCTCTAGTGTGGTTGCCACGGGTTTTACACTTACACTTGATAACATGACCCTAGCTTTCTGTCTCCCAAAATTGTGATTGTTATGAATGACATTAGTACTTGCACAACGAAATGAAGTTGCTAAGTTACTGATTGGCTTACAATTCTTTTTGTCATGAATCAACAGTTTGCTTCAAGAGACCAATGGACTTTGCTCTGTGACGCACTAGCTTCCAAACTCATTGTTGCTGGTAATACACTAGCAGCAACTATCTGTTACATATGTGCAGGAAATATTGACAAAACTGTTGAGATTTGGTCAAGGAGTTTGACAACCGAGCAGGAGGGGAAATCCTATGTTGACCGTCTTCAGGTAAGTACGTTATTTTAATGGTGCACTCGAACCCATCTCTTTATGGCTGACAGTTGACTGATAATTATATACACATTCAGGACTTAATGGAGAAGACTATCGTACTTGCCTTGGCATCAGGGCAAAAGCAATTTAGTGCGTCTTTGTGCAAACTTGTTGAGAAGTATGCTGAAATTTTAGCAAGTCAAGGGCTTCTTAAAACAGCTATGGAATATCTTAAACTTTTTGGTTCTGATGAAGTGACACCGGAACTTCAGATCTTAAGAGATCGTATTGCTCTTTCTACAGAACCGGGTATGTGCTATTGCTTATTGCCATTGATATGGTGCATTAATGATTAGTGATGGACATTTGTAGTATTACTAGACTTCTTTCACTTGATCACTGGATTGCAAGCTTTTGCTCTCGTTTCTGCTATGTTTGCCTTGAGTTCTTGAGAAAATCCTGTATTCCTGTTTTAGATATGATCAGCAAGCATTGATGGAATGACTTGGTTTATCCATCAGATTAGTATAATTAAAATCAATAATGGACAATAACTTGCCTGTAGTGATATTATTACTATGAGATGATAAAGTTTCTCATGGAGTGCTTGCTCATTTATTCTCTAATCAACTCAGAGAAAGTTGTCGAGCCCATTGCACCAAGTGGACCTGTATATGGTGGTGGTCCCTCTGATTATGGGGTCTCTCCTTCACGTTACCAGGTTTTTTTCCCCCTTCTTTCTGTAAATTTTTTTTTCCCTATTTTGTTGCCTTGTTACACAAATCTGTTCCACAACTGTTGATTGACCTTTTTGGGAAATTGTGTCATCGTTATTGCAGCCTGATGTTCCTGTCAATGACTATGGTGTTCAGCCTAATTTTCCTAGCAATAGCTATAGTGAGAACAATGGACAACCTGTTATTTCATCGTATGATAGAGGATATGTGCCTCCTGTCTCGCAGCCTGCACCCCAGCCGCCGCATTTTTTTGTTCCATCGCAGCCAACACCTCAGGTTCCCAAGGTATTTTCTTGTAATTGCTTATTTTTGCAGATGATTTTACTTGGGTATTTTATGTGAACTTTTTTCTCTTTTAGATTTTGCTACTCAGGTTTAGATTTTGCTACTCAGGTTGGAGAGGCTACTTGTGCATATGATATTAACATTCTTTTTATGTGTTTGGCACTTTAGAATTTGCCACTTCATGATATAATTGTGGACTTGTGAAATAGCATTTAATAGCTTTTTTCATTGCTTTATGTAATGACATGATTTTTTGATTGCCCGGCTATAAATTCTGCAAGAATATTAGGACATGTATAAGGATATGCGATTCTCGTAATAGCAATGTTGAGTTTACAGTTTACCCGTACTTCATCGATTTTTCTATCTTTTTTTAATAAGTATACTTTTCCTTTCTGTCTTTGAAATCATGGGACCACAATGGAGATTAATTGCCATATATGCATTGGATCTCTATTTTCAATTATTAGTTGCGAGATCGTCTTTAGTAATCAAGATTAAGCCATTGCCATAATTTCGCCAAATTTCTTATCATGAAGTCACTTGTCTTTTGATTGTAACTAATTGTGTTAGGATTTGTAAAATGACTGCTTGTTCACTTTTGTTTTTAGGATAACTTTTCTGTACCTCCTGTCCCTTCTCAACCTGGTGTGATGACTTTTGTTCCTTCGACTCCTCCCATGCTGAAAAATGTGGATAAGTATCAGCAACCACCATCTACTTTGGGTTCGCAGTTGTATCCTGTATGTAAACAATCTTTCGTTTTAATTATACTTTATTAAAAGATTTCTGTTATGAGACGCTTAGCATCTACTTTGTGTGCTTCAGGGAACGACCAACACTGCTTATCAGCCTGTGCCATCTGTTCCT
Organism: Ficus religiosa; assembly: GCA_024759925.1. Taxonomy (NCBI): domain Eukaryota; kingdom Viridiplantae; phylum Streptophyta; class Magnoliopsida; order Rosales; family Moraceae; genus Ficus; species Ficus religiosa. The sequence continues at coordinate 6,025 of JAFMPE010021440.1, read as the reverse complement.
CTTCCAACACATCCAACACAACCAATTCCTGCTGTTGGGCTTAACAGGCAATTCGGAGTACCTCCCTATGCTGGCCCGAGAGAATTCACTCCAGTCACCAATCCAGGAGTTGTTCAAGGACCCGGTTTGGTGCAACCACAAAGTCCTAGTCATGCAGCACCTGTGCATCCTGCCGCGACACCTTCAGCTCCACTGCCTACCGTACAGACGGCTGATACTTCAAACGTGCCTGGTAGCTTTTTCTAAAATAACCTACTTCAGGGTATGGTTCATGTTGACGTTGCCTTCAGTCTCTAATGAACATTGCCATAATTTTATCCAGCCCCGCAAAAGCCCGTCATTGCAACCTTGACAAGACTCTTCAACGAGACATCGGAAGCTTTGGGAGGTTCACGAGCAAATCCAGGCAAGAAGCGTGAGATTGAAGACAACTCGAGGAAGATAGGTGCATTGTTTGCCAAACTGAACAGCGGGGACATCTCCAAAAATGCTGCTGATAAGCTTGTTCAGCTCTGCCAGGCTCTGGACAAGGGTGATTTCAGCACCGCCCTGCAAATCCAGGTATGGTGATGCAACTTTCGAATTCTGGTTTTTGCAAACAAATTGTAGTTATGGGATTGCCAAACTTCCAAAATTCCAATTTAATTTTAAATTTTTTTTTTTTAATTTTTTAAATCAGGTACTTCTTACCACTAGCGAATGGGACGAGTGCAACTTCTGGTTAGCTACTCTCAAGCGCATGATCAAGACGAGGCAAAATGTGAGATAAAGTTTAGAAGGAAAGAAATTCTGTTTGGTTGCGGGTTCGGGAACTATTTTTTCACATTTGGTCATATTTACTTCCTTTGTACACAAAAAGATAGCAATCTGCAGATTTAATCTTCAGGGTTTTGATTCCTTTTTTCTCCTCTTTCCCTCGTGTCTTTATTTGGTTTTCAGTTAAATACTAGATTGAGGGAAAACACTGGGTTTAAAAGAGCAGTTAGTGAGGACATTTAAAATAGACTTCCATTTTATATTTTGTAGTATTGATAAATAGCTTCCATTTTTTTTTTTTTAATTTTTAAAGTTTAATTTTGCCTTATGCGGTTCATATAATGTTCACTGAGCTGCTACTTTTGACATTTCTTGGTTATTAGATTGTAGAATCATTGTGCTTTTGATTTATATGAATACTGCAAGTTTTAATAACATGACTTCAATTTTGTTTTAAGAATGATTCCAATTTTATTTATTTTTGTTATTATTATTGTTTATTTCTTTGCTATGTTAGAAAGCGGCAAGAGCCTTCTATTTTTCGGTTTGTTTTTCTTTTTCTTCTCCTCTTCCTTTTTTTTTTTTTTTTTTTTTTTTTTTGTCCTTGTGTTCTTTTCTTTCTTTTTAGATAACTCCAAACTTATCAACTTAAAAAGCTAACTAATCTCCCCGCCAACCATTAGAAACGACATGTCGTGTGACATGTAAGAGGACTTGCCAACTTTTAAGAAGCGTAAATCACAATCGAGTTGGTGGCATTTGCTGCCTATTTGAAAGTGGGAATTTTAATGGGGTAGACTTCTTATGAAGTTCAGATATTTTTGGATTTTTGTCATTTCATACTTAATTAGAAGTTAAAAAATGAAGTCATTATCATTGGAGCAAATTATTTAGAGACATTTTTTTTTAGAGACAACTGTAAAAATCACCCATAAAGTGAATAATTTTTTGATGAAACAAAAACGGTAAAGATGTGATATTTTTGTCTTATCAATAGATATTGCTATTGTACTTACCATATTAACTTTTTATAATCTAATTTTCAAATATTTCATATTAGAAATTTACCAGTCACTAAATATCTATGACTATATTAAAAATTTATAATGCAATACACAGAAATACTTCTAAAATGTAAAAAGATCAATGTAATGGCTGAAACAATACATCCTTACAGTTTCTAGAATGATTTTTTTTTTTTTCTTTCCAAAAAGCGAATAATTTACAAAGCAACAAATGACTCACTTCTCGAGAAAATAAGAGAGGCATTGACCTGACCTTCACTCCATCATCGGTCCAAGTATCCTTTCACAGGATTGTACCTTTTCTTTTCAAAAAGAAAACTTCTCCTCCATTATAACGCTTTCCTCTATCAAGAAACACAATTAACCGAGGGGTCCCAGGAAACATCTTCTCAACAATCCTCCAACACAAACATCAACTTGAGGTGACTTTACCAGCTTCTTTTTTTTCCCCCCCTCAAATTACCAGGGGAAAAAAAAAAAAAAAAGAGAGAGAGAGAGAATTTGAAAATGTTCTTCACATGCATACTACTGTAGTATTAAAAAAAAAAAAAAAAAAACTCAAGTGAGCTGTAAAGACTTTTAATATTGTTAGCATGAATATACATCTTCTAGCTTCCTGTCAACCACTAAACGACACCATCTACCGACTCTTTTCTTGTTTTTTGAGTTCAAATGGTGCTTGGACCCAGCTCCAAGTGGTCTCTCAATGAGTTTTCGGTTCAATTTGTCTTGTGTACTAGACTGTTTTCTTCACTCCCCAAAAAGAAGAATATTATAATCATAATAAAAAAGAAAAAAAAAAAAAAAAAACTTGTCCCTGTTGAAAAATGAAGAGAATATTTTGGCTTCTTCAGTGACCCTAATTGAACGAAGTTAACTTGGTGTCTGTGCAGTCGTTTTCTTGAGCAATACAAAAAAAACACTCCTTCCCTCAAAACGCGTGAAGATGTGTGTTATGTCTTTAAGCTTATGTCTCCTTCAAAAGTCCAATTCTTTAGAGGGAAAACAATCATCCTGCATTAAGGTTTTTCTCCGATTTCTTGTATCGTTTCACATTTAAAGAGGAACGAAACCACTCTTAGGTTTAGAATCTTGGTGTCCCCACCGGCTAAGCTAGCTCCGACGGCGTTCTTTTGGGTTGTGAGATATTTTTTGACAACCACAATCATCTTGATTTCCCAGCTACCTATGCTGAGGCTAAGGCCTAGTTTGGATTTGATTTCGGAACACTTAAATATGTCGCAAAAAAAAAAAAAAAAAAAAAAAAAAAAAAAAAAAAAAACTGGTGCAACTATGATGTTTGGTAAAAGCGAAAACGAGCACTCTACATAGAGACCGATGTAGTTCTTAAGTTAATTTAAGAAGCTGGATTTTTCAACTTTTGCTGTAAGTAGAAGTAGCGCTCGTTTTAAAAGCACAGCAATCCTAGAATGAGGCCAAAATATGCATAGAAGCTTCACTAGCCATTATAATCTATGCTTCTTAGTTCTCAAATGTGAAGATAATAGAATCACGAGACTATAGAGCAAACACTACTATTTTTCAAAAGACAACTTTTGACTAATTATGAAGAAAATAGAATCTCGAGACTATGGAGCAAAGACTACTATTTTTCTAGTCAAATATTGCTAAAGTCTATATTCCCCATTCTATAAGGTAAAAAAGAAAAAGTAAGAAAACGCAAAAAAGGAATAGAACATGAGATTTCTATGCAGTTGATAGAATTTGAATCAGCTCAATGTATTCGGGGGGGTAAAAATGTTATTAAAAAAAAAAAATTTGAACAAGGTTCCATACATCAGAGTTGAACAACAAAGAACAAGAACAGAGACTGGGACCACAAGCCTACGATGGGGACATAACATCAACATGCCCTTTGTAACTTCAAATTTTGTGAAAAACAACAACAATCAACAATTAAATGAACACAGAAAAAGTTTGAAATTCCATGTTCAGTTAATTGCTCAAACCACAAACAATGAGCTACAAACAAATATACATCAATGTAAAACTTGCAAGCAAGAAAGGCTTACACACTCCTGAGCTTTGCTCAATCTCTGCAATGAAATTTATGCGGCGTTGCTACAAATCATCCGGGCCGTGAGAATGAAAACTTGTACGCGGGATTACATCGTCACTTCTGGCGCATATTTCTGAAGTTCCTCCAACCGAATTGTTTTGCCTTAAATGAAAGATATCCCTTTTGTCACCGCGAATTTGGGCTTGGTTTTTCCCTCTCATGCCAAATCTCTCGCTACTAAATTTTGAACTAGAAACATGATTCCTGGATTTCAATTTAGGCTCAACCCCATCACCCTCACCTCTGAATTCGGACTCGTCATCTGTACCGGCCATAAGCTCCATCAAGTTGCTACTGAACCCCAAATCGGAGTAAACCCTGCGTGAATTCCTCGTAACCTGCCTTGCATACTTAGCATCGACAACATCCAAATTCCCCACTCCGCCGCCCTCCAACCAATTCAAATGCGCATTCTTATTCGTACTTGCCACTTCCACCGGGCGTCCCACATTCTCCACCATCATACACGGGTTGTTGAACCCGTTCCACGAATGCAACGGCACCAACTTGCTCAACCCGGTAAGCCAAACAACCACATCCTTCATCGCCGGCCTCCTCTCCCTGCACGACCGCACACACTTGGCTGCAATCACAGCCAACTGCTTCCTCACAACGGGGTCCTTAGGCGGGGCAATGCGTGGATCATAAACCGAAACCAACTTCCCTTTCTTAATCAACGGAATCGCCCAATCCACTATCGAAGGGGGGGAATGCCCCACATCAATTGCCTTCCTCCCACTTATAATCTCCAATAACAAAATCCCAAAGCTAAAAACATCAAGTTTAGTACTCAAATTATCCGGGGTCACATAACAAGGGTCCAAGTAACCCATAGTCCCGGCCGGGGGAGTCGACCGGAGCCGATAATCATCGACATGGCAACGCAAAGCGAGGCCAAAATCACCCAACCGGGCATTGAAACTACGGTCAATTAACACATTAGCAGACTTAATATCCCGGTGAATTACAGGTGGGTTTTGTGAGTGTAAAGTGTCAATGGCCTTGGCAGTCTGCAAAGCCAGGCGAATTCGACGACCCCAATTGGGGGGCCGAGCAGTGGTGTGAAGAACATCGTAAAGGGTCCCATTACTCATGAATTCAACGACCAAAAGTTTATTGTCGTTTGAGTCGTTAGTGAAGCCTACCAGATTGACGAGGCCGGGGCTCTGGATCTTGGAGAGGATCTCGATCTCGTTGTCGACCTCGTTGGAGAGGATTTGTTGGGCACGGGAGCTGGGGCGCTTGACGGCGAGGTGGCGGCCGCCGAGGACGGCCTTGTAGACGCAGCCATGGCTGCCTTTACCGAGGAGCTTCTGGTCGGAGAACCCATTTGTGGCGGCCTCGAGAGCGCTGTAGTCGAAGTGCTGGATCTTGATGGACGGCGTCTGGGAATCGGCGGTGGCAATGGACGAGTCTGCTCTGCAAGAGAGGTATCCCATCATGATTATTATGGTGATGATAAAGATCTTGGCTTTTTGGTGGCTGAATTTTTCTTAGAAAATGAAGGAGAACGAAGAAGAAGAAGTTGTTTCTCTCTGATTATCAGAGAAACATGGTGTTGATGTTGTTGTCAGTGAAGAGGAACACAGGAGAGAGAGAGAGAGAGAGAGGAGAGAGAGTTGGTTGAGGTTGGGTCCCAAGATGTTTTTTGGGATTGAGAAATATCCAACTGGAAAATGTGTCAAGAGAAAAAGAGAGAGAGAAGAGAGAGAGGGAGATCGTTGGGTTGTGTTGGTGTCTTTGGGAGGGGCCCACCAACTTAGGAATCCCAATGAGAGATTATTACACGTATGCAAATATATATGTTATATATATCTACGGGAGTTGTAATTTAATAAAAAGCAACCAGTATAAATAGTTACTGAAATTATTTTTAAGACGATGGTTTGACCCCAATTTTTTTTAATCAAAATGATTTTAAACTTTTATTTTTTGACTGTTATGATCATTTTTATCAAAATTCGTTAACTTATGAGGATATTTTAATAATCTAATGGTAATTAATTTAATAAAAATTAAACAAAAAGTTTCATTTCTCTTTCTTCTTTTCTCAAAAACTAGTTTGGGGGGTACGATATACGAAGGAGAGAGGGGATGTGAGTTCAGGCTGGCGGCTGCGTGGGGGTGGAGGAGCCAACACTCAGATCGCGAAAGTGTACGTTGG
>JAFMPE010021329.1:2765-18605 GCA_024759925.1 Ficus religiosa | reverse complement strand
ACTAATTAGATCCCTTAACTTGTATTCTTGTATTAATCCTCTGTTTTTGTTTATCAAAATTTAACCGAATACGTTTCTCTTGTGATCATCTTCTTATGTCATTCTTTGATCCGTTTTTAACTTTTTGGAATCATTTTTCTTAACTTTCCGTGCAAGAAACAATCAAAGAGGTAATCAGACAAAATCAAACAAGCAATAAACACTTTTTCTCAACTTTCCTGTGTTGGGTCGGGCTAATTAATAATTAGCAATTAGTGATTATCCAAAAATGAATTATTAGTAAATAGAGCTTTCACATAACACTTTGTATTACAGACAAATTGATGTGGAATCATGAATTCTGGTTATATAATTTAGCCTTCTTGGTGTATAAGTTTAAACCGGAAAACTCCAATTTTAACTGAGCTATCGTTTGGCAAATCAACTTAAACTCAAATTTTTTCATCTCAGTTTTTTTCTTTTTCTGAAAAAACAACAAAAATTATAACTAGTTTTTAAAAAGTCAACAAACTCAAACTGTAACTCCAAACGGAACCTGAGAATTTGAGCATGACTGATGTTTAAAAGATAAATATAGATAAATTTAATTCGGATATCGAAAAAGAGAAAAATTGAAGTTGAATTGGATTAAAAATTCAAATCAATACTTCAAACAAGGAATTGAATGAATGAATGAATGAGGTTCAAACTCCGAGAGGAAAAGAGCAAGAGAGGCACATAGTGGAGCTTCAACGTAAGGCCCAAGAAACCATAAGTGGGAAATATTATTCCCAATTGAACTTTGGATTTCAAGGACACTTATTCACTCATATAAAAAAAGAAAAAAAAAATCTTAGCCCATAAGTTCGAAAAGGTAAATTCAAATTTTTGTAAAAAAAATATATACTGTGATTTTTTTTTATTCTTAAATAACAGTCTCAAAATAGTTATCTAAATGCGTTATTAATGTAATTTATGATGGTAGGTACAGTAATTAATTTGTCTAAGATGAAAAGGATTTATGTGATAGCAAATGGGTTGAAAATGAGTCTCAAAACTGATCGCAATCTTCTTGAGAAGACAAAATAAATATGTGATTACAATATTCCTCAAACATTGACGGAGACCGAAATAAAAAAGTCGAAAAAGGAAAAAGTTGAAATTTTCAAGAATGAGAGAGATTAAAAAAAATAAAAAAATCTTTTAATAAAGTCAAAATGGGATGGAGTTGGTATGTAACTCAAAGGTCTTTAAAGAACTACATATATTCAAATGTGTGTGTGTGCGTGTGTGATATCTTTCACATCTATTATTTAGTCTACTCCATGTATCAATCCACATTTTCAACTTTCTTTTTGTATATATAATAAAAAATCTCATTAGAAAAAAAATCCATATTTAAACAATCACTAATAACTCTTTTTTTTGTTTTTTTTCACCAACACTTCCTCGTCGTATTAAAGTTGAGTAATACGCGATCGTATGTATAATTTAATAACAATTTTCACACTTGATTTCATCACAAAATGAAGAATTTCAATCCACACCCCGAATTAAATATATTTTATTAGTGATACTTCGTTGCGAAGAACGTAAAAACATTCTAAAATTGTCAATTTAAGAGTGCCCGTATGTTGGCTGCGAGACCTACAAATTGATCATTTATTTTTACATTTAGAATTTGCAACTCATGTGTGAACTTGGGCTTGACAAACAACTTGTAATTTGGGTTTGCAGTAAAGTAGAGAAGGGTGTTATTTGTAAGACTATCCATCGGTCGGTTCCGGTCGATTTTCCATCGACCAGTTCTGAGAAAATTAAAATGACACAAAACCGAATCGGGTTAATACCCATTGAGCGTTGACTGAAAATGATCAGGGACGTTCGGTAAGTTTTGGTCGGTGTTTTGACCATTTTGGCATGGTAATCAGATATTTTACATAGGATAATCAGATAGTTTCAGCTTTTTTTTTTTTTAAAGAAATTAGATGAAGTTTTAAAAAATGTTCGATTTTTTTTTTTTAGGAAAATGATTCATGTCTAATAAATAGTTGATGAACTGGTCAATCAGTTGTTAACTATCAAGCATATATAAGGGAAAAGGGTTTAGTGGTTGATTTCAAACTGACCACTAAACTCCCAAAACTGACAAATGAATTGACGGGGTCGAGCGATTAATTGACCACTACCTTTTGGTGTTGATAAGGCGTGCCTTCGAGAGGTTTTAATCGATTGCTTTGGTTCTGCTTAAATTTCTCAGTTTTTTAACAATCCTATTTGTACTTGCATAAATTTTTTCCTGAATATTATTTGCAGACTTGTTGAATAATACTTTATTTACAAACTAAGTAGACTCTTTACTGTAACCACTTCAATCCGAAATACTCATTAAGCTCGATGATTTCTTCAAAGTTACATGATTTTGTGAATTTTCAATTGGTAAGCTAGCAAAAAATTTGGCCTTAATTTCCCTATGGTGCTTTCTACGCCATACAAAGTACAAAGGAAAACTAAAGTTATCAAATCCTTATTTTCTTTGGTACTTTTTACTATAGGCATTCTATCGGTAGTATGTTTCTAAATATTAAAATTTGATTAAAATCATATTTAAAATGAACCTAATTTGATGGTTAAAAATTTAGGATAACCCTTTTTCTTTTATTCTTTCTTATCATTTTGTCAATCGAATGCCCTTTAAAATTTGTTATCCTTTGACAACTTATCCTCTAAACTTCTAAATTTGATAATTTGTATCATCAACTTACTAAATTATTACAATATACCCCCTATGAATTAATTTTATATTAAATTAGATAGAAAAAGCTTACATATTCCTCATGCAAAGACGGAAAACCCTATTTTCAACAAAAAAAAAAATTCAAATCTAATACAAAACTTAATACAAATATTCTAATTTCAATTATTTCATTTAATGTAAAATTAACTAAAATGTGTACATTATAATAATTTAACAAGTTCATAGAGCAAATTATCAAAATCAGTAGCTTAAAAGATAAGTTGCCGAATGTTATCAAATTTAGTAAGCATAAGAGAAAGAAACGTATTGACATCATATTTGGACAAAACTTATCGAACCTTGATGTTGTGCTACAAAATGTTTTCAAGAGTCAAACAAACCCATGCAAATGTTTCAAGAGTTAAAAAAAAAAAAAAAAAAAAAAAAGCAAATGCACCAACGTGTCGGATTCGGCGTCAATTAGCAAACGACCCTCTACCACTTTTTTCTTATTTGACAATCTTTCAAAATTTGTAGCAAAATGACTTTGGAACATCAAGAATGATCGATTATTTTAGTCGATTGTTCCAATATTAAAATGATAGAAGGTTATTTTATTAATTTTAGACTTTATTTGATGTTTAAGTTTAACTCCAACTAAACTGTACTTTTTATTTTTGTATTTTTCTGAAAAGTCAACAAAATATATAATTAGATTTTGAAAAAGTCAACTAATTTTAACATTAAAATTTTCTGAAAAGTCAACAAAATGTATAACTAGATTTTGAAAAATTAACTAATTCTAACATTAAAATTCTATCTTCAACCGACGAACCAAATGCAAGCTTAATTTTTAAGGTTGTCATTTCAGCAATTTATGGGAGGTTTGCAATTTTTCACATATCGTCCTTTTTTTAAATCTTTCTACTCAAGTGAGGAAAGCTTGATTTTGAATCCTTTTTCAAAGCCTTCTTGCCCAAATGAGGGATTCAATCTATTCTCAGGGGAATCGTAAGCTCAAAATGGATTCGTCAACATAGGATATCTTTTAAGAAAAAAGTCATGACACCGCATTCTCTCACTTTATGATCCGTCTCATGGATGAGTAAGGCTGGTTAAAGCATCAAAACAAATAGTTAGTAAGAGAACGCTACTAGAATAAAGATCAAAAGGATTCACAAATTCTCGAGCAAGATAAGAAAATCCAATTCTAACCATTCATACGTTGGGACACATATGCAAAATAAAAAAGCCCCAAAAACCAAGAACAAACTGCAAATAAACCTAAAATGAGGATCTTCATCCTTCACCAACCAAAAAAAGAGCACAAAAAAAAAAGATAAAGAAAAAGAGAAAAGATATAAAAAAGAGTCGCAATTGGCATAATATAGTGGGAATATATTTAAGATGCCGTTAGTACAGCAAAAATGAAAAATAAAAATAAAAAAAGGTTGCGTTAAAAAAATGGACAACCAAAAAAATATAGAAAGAGGAAGAACGAACAATCCATGCTCCTCGTTCCACCATAAAACGGGGATCTTCATCCTTCAACAACCAAAAAAAGAGCACAAAAAGAGAGAGAGAGAGAAAAGATACAGGAAAAAAAAAAGGTCGCAATTGGCATAATATAGTGGGAATATATTCAAGTTGCCGTTATTACAACCAAAAAAAATAAATAAATAAATAAATAATAAAAAAATAAAAAAAAAGAGGTTGCATTAAAAAAATATATGGACAACTAAAGAAAATAGAAAAAGGAAGAACCAACAATCCCATGCTCCTCGTTCCACCATAAAATGGGGATCTTCATCCTTCGACAACCAAAAAAACAGAGCACAAAAAAAAAAAAGAAAAAGAAAAAAAAAAAATATATATATATATATATATATATAAAAGGGTAAAACTGTGGTAGAGTTTATTCCAAAGTAACTATCGGTAGAGTTTTTTTTTTACCATTAATATTTAATCGAACGGTTGATATATTATTGGTGTATCATAATTAACATATACCTTACCTCATCTTACCCCTTATCACCCCAATCTTTTCCGTTGCCGGCGACCTGCGCCCCGTCATTGGTGACCCCCCAACGCCGGCGACCATATCCCCAGCCCCCCCCCCCCAACCCCAGGCCTGGCCAACCTTCACCCCATCATCGGCAACCCCCCCTCCCCACCCCAGGCCAGGCCGGCCCCCTACCCCATCCCCGGCAACCCCCTCCCCCCTAGCCCCAACTCCCACCCCCTTCCCTCGGCCCCCCTACTCCCCCCCAGCCCAGCAGGCCCCCCCTCTTTCTTCCCTTCTCTTTCTCTTCTCCTCTCTCCCAGCCCCTAGGCGCCCCTCTCTCTCTCTTCTCCTCTCTCCTTGCCCTCGGCCCCCCGGCGACCCCCCTTACCCCACCCCCCCCCCCCCCCCGCCCGGGGCCCCCCCTCTCTCTTCCCCTCTTTCTCTCTCTTATCTCGCCATGGGGAGTCGGTCGCGTCGGGGGTGTTGGGGGGGCGCGAGCCGGGAAGAGAGAAAGAGGAGAAGAGAGAGGGGTGGGGGTCCCCGTCGGGGGGGCACCAGGGGGGGCCGGGGGGTGGGGGCACCAGGAGGGCTGGGGGGGTGCCGGGGGCAGGGAGAGAGGATAAGAGAAAGATAGAAGGGGAAGAGAGAGGAGAAGAGAGAGGAGAGGGGCGTCGGGGGGCCGGGAGAGAGGAGAAGAGAGGGATAATAGAGAGAGCAGGGAAGAGAGAAAGTGGGGTGCCGGGGCTGGGTGGGGGGTTGGGTTTTGGGGTGGGGGGGCCGGGGGTGGGTGTGGGCATCGAGGCGGCGGTGGCCGGCAGCGATGAGAATGTTATCGGCGATGGAGAAGACTTGGGATGAGAAGGATAATATGAGGTAAGGTATATGATAAGTATGATACACCAACAATATTTTAACCGTTTGATTAAATCTTAATGATTTAAAAAAAAATTTACCGATAGTTACTCTGAAAGATACTCTCTCACATCCTCTTCCTATATTAAAAAAAAAAAAAAAAAAAAGGTCACAATTGGCATAATGACAGTGGGAATGTATTCAAGTTGCCGTTATTACAGCAAAAATAAAAAATAAAAAAATAGGTTGCGTTAAAAAAATATGGACAATTAAAAAAAATAGAAAGAGGAAGAACCAACAATCCCATGCTCCTCGTTCCACCATAACAGCTTAAACCTTCGCTAAGCCAGTGACAAAACTCCCCCGCTGACATCATCAGATTTCGACGGACGGTCTTGATATGTCACTTGGCATACATCATTCGTCTGACGAGGGTCTTCCAATTTCTCAATAATTATTAGTCGCTTAATTAATTCTCTCTCTCTCTCTCTCTATCTTCTCATTTTCACACTAAAGAAAAAGAGTTCAGACAAAAACACTTTCTCTCTCTAAAAATTCTTTCCTCTCTCTCTCCTCTCTCTCTCTCCTCTCTCTATCCCTTTCTTCCCTGCCTTTTCAGCCTCGCATCACCATAGCAGACGCGTCCTTGGAGCTTCTCTCCAAGCGCTGTTGTTTTTGGTTGCGCAGACACTTAACAAACACTGTAAGTAATTCCTAGGATTTTTGTCCCTCTTTTTTTTTTTTCGCCCCTCCGTTTGTGCTTTCTTTTGAGCTCAGCTCGAGTCGCCGAATTTGATAATTTTTGGGATTTTTTTTTTTTTGGTTTTTTGGTGACTGAAGTTGATTGCTGTCTTAGGGTTTTGAGCTTCTTCTAAAGACCTTTTTTTTGTGCAATTATTTGGGGAATTTCATCGTTGCGAGTCAAGAACATGTCCAGTTTCAGCTTAGCTTGGAGATAATTTCTAAGTTTTTCAGTTCATTTTTAGTGAGTTGAATTCGATTTCTTTCTTTCATATGGTGGGTTTTAGTTCCTTTTGGTTTTGCGTTATTGATTTCGCTGAAATGAGTGCCTGAATTATGTAGATCTGTGTCGAGAAAACTTGGTTCTGGGTTCTTGAGCTTACAGTGTAATTAGTTGCAAAAGTGTTGAAAAAGGATTGGGTAATTTCTAATGGATCTGCTTTAATGGCAATACGGTTAATATAAGTACTTTGGAGTAGTGGCAATTATGTCGCTGATTAGATGTTTAGGAAATGGAAATGAAACCGAAATTTTTTATATGGAAGGAGATGTAGGAAAGTGAAAATGGAAGTAATTGCATTTCGGGTGCGGGTTGTTAGAGGGTAGGATTTCCTTGATTTACGGTTTATGTTGGTGAACTTTGTGAAAAATTAATGGGTCTTCGTTTCCAGTTTGATTTAAAGTCAACTTCAAGGTTGTAAACTCGTTACTTGCATTTGAGTTATGGAGCCTTAGGCGATTAAGTATTCGTGGTAAGGTAACCATAATATAGAAATAATATGTATGCGTTTGCTCTTTTGAATCTGTTCTTGTATGTGTGAAGACTATATCATCTCTATTATATTTGGGTTGAACAAGGGCTAATGAGAAAACCTTCTAATCCGTATACAGGTTCCAATCGTGCTAGCCTCTTCTGAGCTGCTCTCTTACTATGTTTGGAAGTTTAGAAAGAGTTTTAGCTGTTCAGTTGTGTGTGCTTTGATGGGGGCTGCATGTGTAAGGGGCTGGGTGTTAGACGAGATGACTATGATTAGGGTATGAGTTGCACATCTGGTCATTGATTTGGTGTAAATGTGATAGCTGATTTTAAATCAGGGAAAAGGATATTCTTTTTTCTTTAAAAGAAAAAAAAAAAAAAATCAGATTTGACTGTTAACTATAAGATTGTAACATAAAAATGCCTTCTTGGTGGGGTAAGTCTTCATCAAAAGAAGCAAAAAAGAAAGGGAACAAGGAGAGTTTTATTGACACAATACACAGAAAATTTAAGAGTGGATCCGAAGATAAGAGCAATTCAAGATCCGGAGGTTCTCAAAGACGGTGTAATGACACTGTCTCGGAGAGGGGATCTCTATCCAGGTTTCCATCCAGGTCGCCATCACCCTCTACACCAGTATCAAGATGTCAAAGTTTTGCAGAAAGGCCTCATACCCAGCCTCATGCCCAACCACTTCCCCTTCCTAGGGCACAACTTGCTACAGTTGGACGTACTGACTCCTGCATCAGTACATCATCAAAATCAGAACTTGATAGGCAATTGGTTTTTCCTCTTCCGAAACCTTGCTATGGAATGAATAGGGCAGATCCTACTGACGTTGAGGGAGATTTGGCCACTGCTTCTGTTTCTAGCGGTAGCACCATTGACAGTGATGACCCATCTGAGTCACGTCCTCTAAGTCCTCTTGCGTCTGACTATGAAAATGGGAATAGAACTGCCTTGAACAGCCCTTCCAGGTAAAGTTAATCTTTAAGAACAATTGTGTCTTTTTTTCTTTCTTTCTTTGATGATAGATATAATTTTTGACTCTTACTAAATTTGTCTTTATCTGGTTGAAGTGTAATGCACAAGGATCCAACCCCCACGTTAAACCAAAAGAACTCAAAGGAGGCATTGCAGCCATCAAATCTTCTTTTAAATAATCAGATTTTGTCTACGTCTCTTAAAAGGCAACCCTCAAGCATGCAAATGCAAAACTTGCAAATTCCTTCCCATAATGCCTTTTGTAGTGCTCCAGATAGCTCAATGTCAAGTCCTTCTAGGAGTCCTATGAGAGCATTTGGTGTTGACCAATTTCTGAATTCTGGTTTTTGGGCGGGAAAGGCTTATCCAGATATAGCTTCTGCACATTGTTCCAGTCCAGGTTCAGGTCATAATTCTGGGCATAATTCAGTAGGAGGAGATCTGTCAGGACAGTTATTTTGGCAGCACAACAGATGTAGCCCGGAGTGCTCTCCAATACCTAGCCCCAGAATGATCAGCCCTGGTCCCAGCTCCAGGATACACAGTGGGGCTGTTACCCCTCTGCATCCACGTGCTGGAGGAGCAGCAGCAGAGTCACCGACAAGCCGACCTGATAATGGGAAGCTACAAAGCCACCGATTGCCCCTTCCTCCAATAACAATTGCAAACACTAGTCCATTTTCTCCTACATATTCTTCCTCAACAACTCCGACTCCATCAGTTCCACGTAGCCCGGGTAGGGCAGAAAATCCAACAAGCCCTGGTTCACGTTGGAAGAAAGGACGGCTCCTTGGAAGAGGCACCTTTGGACATGTATATCTTGGCTTCAACAGGTTCGTTGTTTGTGGGTTCTTATGCCCAAAAGTGTAAGCTATATTTCCATATTACTCTACATGATTATACTTGCTTTCTTTGCAACTTACCACTCTAAACTAAGCAGATTGAAAGATATAGAGATCACTTTTCATTGTTTAGCATATTGCGTTGGATTATTATTTGGTTCGTGTTCATGTTGAAACAAATTACGTATGTGTCTCTAATCTGGAGAGTTTAGGATTTCCACTGTTTGCATTTTATGTAGTTTTCTCCAAATAATTTGTTAAAGTGCATAAACTCTTCCCTGATTTCATTTAGTTTTGGACTCCAGTGAAAGCGGTGAAATGTGTGCAATGAAGGAGGTGACTCTATTTTCCGATGATGCAAAATCAAGAGAAAGTGCACAGCAGTTGGGACAAGTATGTTTATCTATGTGTGAATTATTGGAATTTAGGCGATT
This sequence comes from Ficus religiosa, assembly GCA_024759925.1. Taxonomy (NCBI): domain Eukaryota; kingdom Viridiplantae; phylum Streptophyta; class Magnoliopsida; order Rosales; family Moraceae; genus Ficus; species Ficus religiosa. The sequence goes on along the minus strand of JAFMPE010021329.1, from coordinate 9,274 downwards.
CCTGGAACACGCACTGTTAAAATTTAAAAATTTTTAACAAGTGAAAGGAGATTTTACGGCTATCATATCTGTCTTGCAGGAAGTTTCTTTATTAAGTCGCTTACAACATCCAAATATAGTGCAGTACTATGGTTGCGAGACAGTAAGTTCCTCAAACCTGTCGGCTTAACATCTAGTATAGTTGCTTGCACTAGCTTGGTTGGTTTGATTCAATATTAATATCATTCTGAAATTCTTGAGAACTTTATTAATTTGTGGTGCTTAAGTCAGTCAATGGCTGTTTAAGTGCTTTGAAAGTAACTTCTATTTTAATGATCTGACCTGTTGTTGGTATTTGTCTATGTTGTTGGTTGATATTATTTCATAACAAAATTGTTTTTGTTTTTTTGTCAAAGGATTGATGTTAAAATGGCTCTCTATGTCTTGAACAGGTAGATGACAAATTATATATATATTTGGAATATGTGTCGGGTGGATCCATTTATAAATTGCTTCAAGATTATGGTAATTTGGGTGAACACGCTATTCGGAGTTATACTCAACAGATTTTATCAGGTCTTGCATATTTACATGCTAAAAACACTGTTCATAGGTAAGTGTTGGTGTACTAAATCTTTAACGATAATCTCAAGTGGATAATTTTTATTTACTCATGTCGTTCTCTTACTTTGATTGTATGGTGGCTAATGAGAAGCTTAATTTCTTTTCAGGGACGTCAAAGGGGCAAATATATTAGTAGATCCCAGTGGCCGTGTGAAATTGGCTGATTTTGGAATGGCAAAGCATGTAAGATCACTATCTGCAGATTTATCATAACTGAACAAAAATAATTGAATGATTTCTCTTTTTCTGAAAATAGAAGCAAGAACTGTTGATCCTACACCAAACATGAACTGAAAAATACAGTCTTGTTAGGGTTGAGAATTTGTCTCAAGCAAAATTGTAGTAATTTTGTTCACCACCATATCGGCTGCTGGTTTTAATTTGGCATTGTTAAATAATTTGCAGATCACCGGGCAGTCTTGTCCATTATCTTTCAAGGGAAGTCCCTATTGGATGGCACCTGAGGTCAGCATGGTTTCATTCTCAGACTTGTTAACCACATTTTTTTAGGGGCCGTCAAGTGACATTATTCAAATCAATTGTTTAGGTTATCAAGAACTCAAATGGCTGTAATCTTGCTGTTGATATATGGAGCCTTGGTTGCACTGTTCTCGAGATGGCTACTACAAAACCTCCGTGGAGCCAGTATGAGGGGGTGAGTAAATTTTTTGATACAGACGCTTAAATATCGTAGAGGTCTTGTCATCTTAACATCTGCGAATTGGAGTGGGCTGTTTAGTGACCCATATATCAGTTGTTTGACGTTAAGTTTCCTGTGTTATGTGCTTCTTTGTAGGTTGCTGCTATGTTTAAGATCGGAAACAGCAAGGAACTTCCTGCAATTCCCAATAGTTTGTCGGCCGAGGGAAGGGACTTTGTGTTACAGTGCTTGCAAAGGAATCCACTGCATCGTCCCACTGCTGCTAAGCTTTTGGAGCATCCCTTTGTTAAAAATGCTGTTCCGTTGGAGAGACCCATTCCAATTGCTGAGCTCTCTGAAGGACCGCCAGCAGCAACAAATTCCTTGAGAACTCTGGTATTAAATTTATGGCTTCTCTCTATCAGATGAAGTTTCATGCCTTCAATTGTTTGACCTCCCAACAAAAAGAAAATTAAAAAAAAAACAAGAGTTAAAGTCAACAAATTTACTGTGTTTGTGATCCTTAAAACGATACGGCTGGATCTTTTCGTGGTAATGAGACTTGCTTGTCAAAACTTTGTGCTTCAATTTCTTTAAGTTGAATCAACTGATTGCTGGACCACATTGTGGTTGATTGACATTTTTCTACGTTCTTCTGATCTGCTACTTCATTTGTCGGTTGACTTTAACCTCAGGGTATTGGAAATGCTAGAGCCTATTCGAGCCTAGATTCAGAAGGTGTGGGTAACCATCTGTCGAGGGGCTCAAAAATTGGCACAGCATCGAGGTATTTTTCTCACTTGCACGCGCACACACACACTCACACACGCGCACACACACACTCACACACGCATTTATATACATATAGATGTGCACTTTTTTGTGAATTAGTAAAAAATCTTTTGATGTGTCTATCCATTCCGTGTAAGAGAGATGATATACAAGCATCAAAATGAGAGGTTTATTTGATTACCAAATCGATGTTATTTAACAGAATCTTAGTAAGGGTTTTTTTTTTTTTTTTTTTTTTTTCGCCCCCTTCTTCTAGCGAAGAAGATAATTCTCATATACCTTTATTTAACAAATATTTACAATTTGATCTTTCCATGGCTGCTTCGCAGTGATGTCCATACACCAAGAAACATATCATGCCCAGTTTCTCCTATTGGGAGCCCACTTCTACATTCTAGATCACCGCAACATATGAGTGGAAGGATGTCCCCGTCTCCGATATCCAGCCCCCATACTACGTCCGGCGCTTCCACTCCTCTCAGTGGAGGCAGTGGCATGCTCCCATTTCCTCACCTAAAGCAGCCTGGATCCTACATGCATGAAGGTATGGGGACAATACAAAGGTCTCAAAATAGTTTCTATACAAATGGCGGCACACATTTTCATGAGCCAAAGCCTGAACTCTTTCGAGGAATGCCGCAAGCCTCTCAGGCTTTCCGGGACATAATATCTTCCGATAATTGCACACTCGGAAATCAGATTACACAGCCTACTTCTGGGGAGTTCTATGATGTTCAGTCAGTTTTGGCTGATCGGGTCTCTCAGCAGCTCTTGAGAGATCATGTAAAGCTTAATCCAACTGTGAAATTCAATCTAAGCTTGCCAATGCTGGACCGGACAGGTGGTATCTGATTACTTGACTGAGATCCCTTGTCGGAGGACTTCCAGGCATGTCAGATTTGCTGTTGACACGTTAAGTTTACTTCTTGCAGAAAGGTCCTTTCTGTAAGTTAGAAACCAAAGTTAAGACGGCTGAATAAGTTCGGATGCCGTGGAAGCCTGATCGGTGAAAGAGAGAAGCTGGGTTCGCAATCATTAAATTCCGGTGTTGAGCAATATTTCTGAGAAGAGGCCTTAAAGCCATTGCACATGTGATTCGTCTGTGCGGAGTAGGTGTCTGCAAATCCTGGACACTGGAAATTCCTTACAAAGGACAATCTATCAGCCACTGTAAAGAAATGTATATTTTCATCACAACCGAAAAAGAGAACCAAAAAAAAAAAAAAATTTTAGATGATCCATTACCATTTGATCCCGGGAATCCCTTTTTTTTTTTTTTTTTTAGTTTCCTTTTTTGAAAGGAAAAAGGGCGGCAGCAGCGGCAAAAATTGTTGTACAAAGGTCGGAGAAACTAAACCGGAGCTGAGATTTTGTGAAGATGGCAGTGAAATTGCCAGGCTTGGTCTGTTAATCCCCTTGTTTTTAATCGGTTTATATAGCAGATAAAGTCCCAAAACTCCTGCAATGGGCTGTGCTGCTGATACTGTTGTACCTAATTTATACCTGCATCAAATTGAAGAAATCTCTAATTCTTGTTGTAATTTGAACGACTTTTTCTGTGTGTTCGGCTTTTTATCCTTTGGCATTAGTTTCATCTTGAGAAAATACAAAACGTGATACAAAACGAATGTGAAAAGAATGTAGATACAAAGAAATATTATGTGTTTTAGTTTGTATGTATCATCTATGGTGTGGTGCGAGTGAGGATAAAAGAGTAATAACAGGTATAGTCTAGTAATAATTTCATATTTGACTGTACCATGAGATATATATTAAAAAACACAACAATGGCTGGAAATGTAATGTTAAATGATGGAGATAAATAATTTTCACCTTTTTGTTTTTTTAACGTGGGACTAGAACATATAGGTGACTTTTAAAACTTTTAGAAGTTAAATTATAGATTTTACAATATCTGAAGTAAAATAGCATTCTTGTTTGAAGTAAATAGATTGATTTGTTGTCGTCTTTATGAAAGAGCCTTTTGTTGACATTTGTTAATTCAAAAACGGCAACACAATCTCAATCGACAATAACTCAAGACTCGAGCATCTCTAAAAATACAAACGACAGTACGTTTGAAACGACAATAAACAGTAGAAAAGTGCAAACGACTCAGTAAACGACATATGAGTTGAACGGACCATGTCAACCGAACGACAATAGCTGAAAACTACAAGTTATTGAAATTTGAAAAGACAACTTATCACTCAGACAACAATAATTTTATAAAAACAACAACATATCCTTAAACGACAGAAAATATGATGTCAAGCTCTTGAAAACGAAATTGTTTTCAGTAGACAACAGAAAAAAAATTTTCATGAGTTGCCAAAAATAAGATAAAAACCTCCCGAAAACGACAAGAGTTTATTATACGACAGCAAATAAAGACTGAAAATTGAGAACACTCTCGAGAACGTCAATATGTTTTTTTTTTTTTTTCCTTTTTATTTTATTTTAGTTTTCCAACAATAAAATAGAAGAGAAATGTCAATTCTTTTTAACACGAGAAATTAAGGTGCAAAGAGAGAGCATCTCAAACCAACAACCACAGAACAAACAGATACTACCTAGAAAGCGACAAATAACTTCAGAAACGACAGCAAATCCTCGTATAACAAGAAGAAGATAGAGCTATTACAAGCAAGAATAATTCGAACACTCAATGAAGATAATGTACTTCCACACATCTCATTTCTACATCAAAAAGACATACTTGATAACAAAATATCTACAGTTTTTTTTTTTTTTGCCTTAAAAAAAAAATTCAAAATTTATACAGTTAAGTTATATGAAAATTGTCCTTGAACTTGGTATGCACTAAATTTGAATAACTTTGGACCTGTTAATACTGAAATCCAACTGCTTTTGCTTGGTTAAGTTCAAGCTAAAATCCCAGAGCTTCTTAGCCAATTCCGTGTCCTTAGCGAGAGAGCTTGGATCCGCTCTGTTACTGTCCGCAAAATACTCGCCGGTTACTCCCTTAAGCTGTGGATGCAATGCCACATAGCATTGTGTTGCTGCTCCCTAAAATTGATCCAAAAGTACATAAAACAAATTAAACAACTAAGATGAGTTTTGTTTGGATTCGCAAGTAAACACTGTTTTAGATCATGATTTCGGTTTGTAAACAAAGTACCGAAACAAGTGTATTGTCATTTTTCAGTGGTAGAAACACTTGTTAAAAAAGCATATTTACAGATTACTTATTTCTGAACTAGTAAAATTTACCTGCTGCGGAGTTTTGACTATGAATTGAACCATATATTTTCCAAGCACTCTCACAACATCTGCTTATACACCGAAAACAATGTTCCGAAAGATTAGTATTTTGTGAGTAGACCTTTAAGTGATGAGCTCAAGAACTTGAGGGCTCAAAGACATACCAAGGAAGAAACCGGGGCGGCGAAGAATATTTGTTGCAACAGCTCCTGGATGAACTGAATTCGCGGTTATATTCGTTCCTTCTGACTGTTGAAAGAAAAATAGAAGATAAACTTAGAGAAGATCAAACTTTGCGCATTTAATGGTATGAATTTGTTGGAAACCTTCAAAATCCTCGCGAGCTCGTTGGAATGCAATATGTTGGCAAGCTTGGACTGTCCATAAGCATACATACTCTTGTAGCTGAATAACCATAAAAAAAAAAAACGCCATTTTAATAAAGCCGAAGAAGACTTTGGCAACAGTCGGGAATCAAAAAGTACAAAATAGTGAAGTCAAAGCGGAACCTTGATTCGTCGTTTATCTTGTCGAAACGAATCCCTTCAGGATATGTAAACCGATGACCCTGTGATGATACATTCACAATTCTTCCCTCCTTACTGCCTTTTTTCGACGTCTTTTTCATGGTGTCCAACAAAAGGTTTGTCAAAAGAAAATGACCTACAAAATCACCACATTCAATACTTAATCACAAGAAGCTTCCTCAGAACAAGAGAGAAACTAAGCAATTAAAGGTTGAAATCTAAATATAGAATCGGAATTTCTCTAACGATTCCCTTACTTCGAATTTGTGTCAATGTAACATACCTAAGTGATTGGTTGCAAACTGCATTTCAATGTTATCTTTAGAAAGCGAAAACGGAGGTGCCAGAATCCCCGCATTATTACTTCTCACAAAGAGAGGAGAGAAATTTAAGCACTTGAGTGAAAATTGATTAAAAGTCTAAGGTGATATAGTTCACTAAAACAGCTCCAATTTAAGTTCTTACACGAGGATATTCAAAGGAAGATCGGATGAAATATAATCCAAAGCGAATTTCCGCACTGATGCCATTGAGCTGAGATCTAGTTCCATGACATCAATTTTGGCAGTTGGGATTTTCTTAGTAATTTCTTCTTTCACATCCCTGCCAGCTTTCAAATTCCTTACCGCCATAATGGTATGAACACCACGCAGTGCAAAAACTCGCGTTGTCTCCGCGCCAATACCGCTTGATGCTCCTAAAAATCAAGATTGAACGTGTGA
>JAFMPE010021218.1:3364-22110 GCA_024759925.1 Ficus religiosa | reverse complement strand
AAGATTAAGCTTTAAGTAACTTGCTGGGGCAGTGGTATTGTTCTCTCTGAAATCTTCACTCTGAGCTTCTAATGGTTTGACAGTTACCTGTAAATCACTAGCCTCCATACTGGGACAAAGATCATTAGCAATATACACTCTATTAACTTCACAAACAATGTCAGAACATCCCAAAGCTTGTTTTAAATCCAAATTTGACAAGTTTGGTTGAACAACAATAGCTGCAACCTCCGTTTCCTCTACTATAGCCTTTGTGGTGTTAGTGTCCATGGTTGCCATTTGCTCCAAATTAATAACTTCATCAACATTTTCATCATCCCACCTAGGAATCCGTACAACAAAGTGCTCAAATGTCACATCCGTACTATTTTTACAATTTTCTTCAACTTCCTTCTCAAATTCTGTAGTCCTTGATTGTTCTAAGCCTAAATTCAAAGCATTGCAACTTCGTTTGCTCTATTTTTCAAGGGTTCTAAGAAGTGACATGGAAGAATCTTTAACAATTCTCTTCAAATCAAAAGTAGGCTTCGAACTACAAGGACTTTCGGGCGGTTGGTTATACCCATAATCACCCTGCAACCTATAGTCATGTTGCCAAGCAAGAAATCTATTCAACAGTTTCTTTCTCATATATGTCCAAGTCCTAATTTTCGGTTTTCCTTCGTAAACTCTTTTGTTTTGGAGTTGGCTCCACCAAGTAAAAGTTGAGCAATCGAGTCTTCTAGCAACTAATTTCGCTTGTTTTTCTACAGGCATAGACACACATTCAAAGAACTCATCCAGCATTTGAATCCAATCTAAGAAGTCTTCTTCACAAAAATTCCTAGAAAACATCGGAATATCAAGGCCATCATACTCTAGGGTAGGTGTAGACGAATACCTTGAAGCGCTGGAATAGGACCTGCCGTTATAAGATTTGGGTTGATTTCCCAAACACCAAGATGAGCTAGCTTGGGTAACGGTGTGAGAACTTTCCTCGAACACCTGGTAGGGACTATTGTCTTTGATGCTTCCAGCTGAACAACTTCCTCTTGTTGAAAGAGAAGAATGAGTTACCCAATTTGGGTTGTTGAAATGTCGATGAATTGCTCGGGTATCACGGTACAGCAGTGTCGAAGCTAAGATCCTCCGTCCACCATGGGCTGCCGCCGAAGCTTGGGTCCAGCTCCTCCCGTCACGAAAACGATCGCTGTTCGGCTCGAGGTCGAGATTTGCAGCGCCGTACACCCGATCTCCAGCACCCTCCGGTCGATGGCGAGCAAACTCTCCCCGTCGATTCCATTGGAGCTCTTGATCTACCCAGAAGGCCCTCAAACCACGATCGTCGTCGTTGAGTGGCGACTACCACCGCTTCGTGCCATCGGAAACCACGGTTAGGATCAACCTGTCTCTGATACCACTTGATGTAGGAGTCTTTACCGAAAAGTTTGCTGAGCAAACCACTAGGAAAACTCGATCGATTCGTCACCGATCAAGGAAAAATGAAACGGCAGCACAGCTGGAAAGATTTCAATCTGAATTTTATCTATTCAATCTTCAAGTCTGCCTTCATCTTCACATTACAGAGAAACAAATACCAAAGGCTAAGCTCAGCTAAACGACCACGTTTTGGTCTTCATTAACAAACGACACACTAAGTAGCCAAACGACAAGCAAAAAGAACGGCTAAAACAGAGGAATAAAAAAAGACAAGCAAACAAAGGAAAAGAAAACGACAAATAAACACAGATGTTCCTACATCAAGCTCCCCTGCGTAAGAAGGATTCAGCCCCAAATCATCAAGTTTAGAAACAACAACGTCCTCATGGAAGCTCCTACATCAGTATTGTTTATAAAACTTTGAAGAATCAGCAAGATTTAAAAAGGATTCTGAAATGTGAATGAATATGGACTCTATAATCCTTGGTTTGCCATTTTAATATCTCTTTCCAAAAATGTGTCTTTCGATCCTCTTAATTTCCACACTTCATATCATCAAAATAACAAGTCAATACTCATTAGTAATATTGTATAGAGTTTACATCTTGGTAAGCAAAAAATAGCATCATCATTTCTTTTTTTGAAATTAATAGCATCATTATTTTGCTTCATTATAAGTTTGTAGGATTCAAATCCTCATAGGACGGCAACAAAACGGGACGGGACGGAACATGACAAGATGCTTTCCCATTCTCATCCCCATCTCCATCCTCTTCTAAGTTTCTTATTGGAAAAAAAAAAAAAAGGATTCAACTCTTGTAAGTCTATACCATGAAATTACATAAGAATATTTCTTTCCAATTTAAAGGCTCCGTCTCAGAATAGAACAATAACTCGGTGTAACCTATATGCATCACCTCTTCGTATGTCCGTTTTGTTTCTTTACTACTTGCAAAGCGTTCTTGTTTGTTCTTTCTTCCTTTCCCTTTGGAAACAGGCGCATAGGGTCCTGGAGTTCTCGTGAACTTGACCATGGCGGAACAAGCCACATCAAAGAAAGATTACATTTGGGGCCTTGTTTGGACAACGTAGAGTTTTCCATCCCTTATCACGCCTTCGATGTCTTGTGGAGATCCATACAGCTCTTCTATTGCACTTCCTGCACGAGCAATGCTTGAAAGGATGGAGTGACGGAAGCCGCCGTCGACAATCAACGGGTCAAATGAGTAATCAAGCACCACTTGCTCTTCCTCATCCATAGGAACACTAAACAAGGAGTATATCCACCATGTTAGCGTAAAATCTTTTTGTGACAGCTAGTCAGATTATTATTCTCATCACTAATAATGTCTCTATTTCAGGAAAGGATAGTTCATGGAGTTACCTGTCATAAAGACCTGCACCTGCATAACCTTCCAGATCTTCGCCATTGGAATCAGATCGGAATATTATCGATTGTCTTATAAAGAGTCCAATGGGTTTGCTTGGGTAACCCAACACCTGCAAAATGTCCATGAAATAAGGTGCAACTTATAAACAATGGCATGGTTCTGACAAGGTAAATGGTATTGATCAGCAAAATCCGCTGAACAAATTTTTTTGTTCTGCACTCATTGTTTGCTGATTGGGTTGTTTCTTAATTAATTTGTACATTATTAATGAAACTGGCACTTGATCTTGGTTTCACATCGTATGCTGTCCATAGACACAAGAGATTCACTCGAATTTAATACCTGAGGAGAATTCAGATCACTCTTCTTGCAGATAAAACTTAAAGCGCGTCCGGGGTATGCTCCAACAAGGGTTTCTCCAAGTCCCTTAACAACCTATCCAAAATATGAGTTATAGATAAGCGTCCCTGGTCGTCAAATTAAATAATGAAACAAAACTAAAACTCGACAAATACCTCAGCATATATCTCTGAGTCGTCTCCTGAAGACGGATTAGTTGTGTGGATGACAAATGCATAGTCAGCATTTATAATTTCCTGAACAAGAACCGCCATGCAGAGATAATCATGGTCTAGTTTTACTTTTCTTGTGCTGAAGTATGCTCTCTCATTCCATTTTGAAGCCCAGACCTGAATTTTTAAAGACGAATAGCATATATCAAGACATAAGAGAAGTCCAAACAGAATACTTGGCAACCAGTGACATTTATAAGTCGGGATTATTCAAGAGCATATGTAAAGACTAAAGTGCGGCTGGGAATAAAATGCAGCATAGTATGGTCCTTTCTACGATCAATGCACAAAATGACATGCATCTAAATTTAATAATTTTCTGAACTCCCTCAGTTCTCTGACCGGGCTGTTTTATCAGTTAACTAGAAATAACGTGACTTTTTTTAGTAGAGAATAAAGTATGCATTGATATTACAGACCAAAAAAAAAAAAAAACATATAAACGACCGTGATACAGAATAAAGTATAATGAAGAAAAGAAGCTATATCTCAACAACAAGACACAAATTAGAGAAAAAGAAAACGTAAACCAACTGCAACAATAACATTAGGACCATCTGATCTGTATTCTCTAGCACAATTGGAATAGAAAGCACAAGATTGATCCAATAAGGTAATATTCTTTTGGACTAGGAGACAAGGCAAAGTATTCTTACTTTTTTTATAGCTGTCCATGCTTGCTTCCACCGCTGCTCACCTTCATCACCAGGCCAAGGCATTCCCGAACTTTGCATTTTCGTTTTCAGTTCTTGCACCTGAAAATAGCTTATCATGTAAGCAAGTATCTCTCAACTTTAAGTACATCTCTCTGTCTCTGCCTGGAAGGACAAGTTGAGTTTAATTCTTTAAGTAGAATTTTTGCTATTTTAATAACATATTAGGTCGAGAAAATAAAAAACTGTCAATGTTTTAGAGAAAAGTTTGTTGTTGCCTGTATACAAAACAGATCACTATAAATATGAGTTTCTTGCATGATATACATGTTAGAAAACATTTATCAGTTTTCTTTCTGCTATTTTCCTTATTGACTTTTGGGCAAAGCAAGGAGCCACAAACATTGCCAGGATAGAACTCTTTTCGGTTCTGCAACACACTGCCCAGACCATATTTATGTGGTCTGTGATTGATATAAATCAAATCTTAGAGCTACCAGAAGGAAGGACATACTAATTGGGGTGGTGCAGCAAGCTGCAAAACTGTTTTGCGAATCTCCTTGAGAGAGCCAAACTCTTCTTCTTTCAGCTTTTTCTTCAGAATTTCCAGCTTTGCAGCCACTTCCTATAAATTATAGACAAGAAACGCATCATCATATGTACCATTTATGGTGATAGGAAGTCCTAGCCTAGTAGATTTAGGATTTGGATTAATGACAGACAATTCTTTTACACTAAAGTACCCAAATTTTTTCCTGAAGGTTCTCTTTCTGAAAGACAAACGACACAAAAAGGAAGGAAATAAAAAGGTTAAAAGAAACAAAGGATGACTGATTAAGATCTGATGTAAGCAGAATATCTAAACTAACTCGGTAAAACATTAGACTTCCTGGGTACAAGAGATGGTGCATAACGTTATCTGTGCAATGCATTATATGAGCATGAGGGAACTTTTGGAAAGAAGAAGACCTTATTTGAATGATCTGAGAGAACCTTCTCAAACACCCCAAATGGGAGGGCAACTGATGTAGGAATTCCAACCCAAGACGGAACTTTTCCTTTTAGATAGGAAATATTACGTGATTTGGCTCCAACCTAGGAAAATTGACACCACTGTGTAAGTCTTACAAAAATCAATAAGAGATTCAGTAATCCGCAAACACAAAATAGTTACTAAAATTGAAAGCCTTACCATTTCACTTGTGAATTCCTCAGATGATATGGCATATCTACCATTGAACTGTTTTCTGACCAAAGTCAGAGACGATGGGGCTCCTTCTTTAAGAGGATTTGTAATTGCATCAGCTAGCTCATCCTTCTTTACCTCACTAAAAGATTATATACAAATGCAAGTATGCTTTTTGCATCAGTTCTATATACACTGTCAATGCTATCATCACATATTAACTTTGATTCCGATTCGTCATACACAGAATAGAAGGTTTGAGACATTTTAAACATTGAGCTGAAGAGATGGAAAGCACCTATAAGTTATATCAGCGGAGGTTGGTTTTAAGCGCAACAACTTCCCTTCTCTGGCTCGTAGGTCAGACAGTATATTTTGATCAAAACACGTAGCAAAGCAGACCTACCAGAAAAAGTTGGTCATTTCAAGAGTTACAGCTCACCTATCAAATGTGCTGCTAAGAAAAGCATAAGATGAATGTTTACCTTTCCATTTCTTGCTCGAACAGAAACATGAGATAGGACATCTGGCATATCAGGTGTCAGAACAGCAACGGTACCATCTGGAATTTCTTCCTCTCCTTTAACACTTTTTGCCACCAAAATAGTTGGTTGCCCATAAGATTTATTCTGAACAGCAAGCAACTCATCCACGACAACAACATATCCGACAACTTCAACTGGGCTGATAACCTGCCAACTGTTCCACACCATAAAAAATCACATTGGAAAGTCATTACAAATCCTTTATTTTAAAAACTCTGCTGAAAAAAAAAAAAAAAAAAAATCAAACGCAGTGCTTCCTTTCTGTTTTGATAAATTTTAAATCAATTTATCGTATTATCTGAGCTTTTAACAATGTACTAGTCAGGGAAAAATGATTACCAACCTTCCTAGATGAGCTGTCTTTCGAAGCACTGGATCAAGTCGATTAAGAAGTGAAGATAAAGAGGCAGCAGATCCAGCGCGAATAATTTCTTCGGTAAATATGTTCACCTGCAAGGAGCAAAACAAGGACAAAAAAAATAAATAAATAAATAAAGGGGGGTGATGTAATATTGCAGGTTACAGACAGACAAGATAAAAATTTTAAAGTCATTAAAAGGTATATCCTACCGCCCATTGGTCCACTCCAAGCAGTGATCCAAGATACTCCGCAGATGGCTGCAAAACTCGCTGATACCACTCTGCTTTGCTTGAAAGTGCAAGACGGGTTCTGTCAAGGACTGATTTTGCATATAGTGCCCAGTGATTGTTGTTACTTTTTAACATGCCAACAGCTTGATTCCATCCCTGCTTAGGCAATGGAAGAAAAAATAAATGAATGGAAGCAGAAAGTCCTGTCTACTAGACTAACAAATAAATGCTATGTTTCATTCATTAGATATTCATCCTATTCTTTACAACTCTATTCTTTGCAACTTCCTAGAATATATATGGAGAACACGAATATCTCTACCTTCAAGCAGTAGATCAGATCCTCATTATCATCTGACGACAATGCCAAGTTTTCTAGAACCATAGTGATGAAGTACATTATTTTCTGCAAAAAACATATTACAGCTGATCAAGAAGATATAGTTTCAGTGTAAAACCAAAATCACACATTCTACACATAACTAGACAGTATAAATCAATATTGAAACATAAGATATCAAAGAAAATATATCGCAAGCAATTTTATGTATTAGCGAGATTTACAGGAATTACCTCTGGTCCAGCAGTATTTAGTTCTTCGTATCCCCTCTCAATGGCAGTCCTAACAGCAGAATCAAGGGCGATGTCCAAAAATAAGAGATCCTTCAGACGACTATTGGGCTTAGAAAGCAATGGCCGAAGCTCCTGGCGAGTCTCTAGAAGACCCTGCATAAGAATTAAACACTTTTTAAAATACTAAATAATATGGGATTGCAGAAAAGAAGACGCCCCTGACAAATTTGACAAACCTCAAGAAGGGCTTCAACATTCTTGTCTTCGATATGTTCTAGGACAAATTGCAGCAAGTCCTGATTGAGATAAATGGCAATTCATATTTTAGCAATTTTAGACATACAAACATCAGAAGAATTCAATATGAAGTTAAAAACATTACTGGAAATCCAGACGGCAAGCCTGATATAGCATTTACTTGTACTCCGACCATAAAGCCCTGACCCTGAAGAGAATTAAATGCTATCAAATGCTAACAACAGCAACCCAGTGTCTTTGTGCAATTCAAGCCAGTTGCTGACGTTACCTCTGATCTGTAGCCCATACAATTTGTAATGGAGGACTCAAGGTCTGCACCTGAATGAACTGCCTGCACGTAGTGACAGTTTTGTTGACATTTTCATAACATTAGACTTGCAACATAACACCAGGTAGAAAACAGCAAAATCTGCTAAATGGTCTCCATAGTTTTACCAGGTGTATCTCATGAAGATTATTAATTGAAGAGGAAGAAAAAGGCAGGGTAATAGTGTAATCTTTAAAGGTCTCTGGAGCTAACCTTCAATGTTCTCATGTAGTTTCCTAGATCCCGCAGAAGACCTTCTTTCTGATCTGCCCTGAAATTTGGTTCAGAATGTATTGCACGATCATAGCTTAGAAGCCGCTCTTTTGTTATCCCGTTTTCATTCAAAGTTTTCCAGTAAATATCCATATCAAAGTCACTTTTGATATAGTCAATAAGAGCCTGCAATGAAATAATGAGTGAAAAAGCAAAAACGGCTAGAGAGTCCCAGGTCACTTGTAAAATTCACGACTTCAGTACCTGACAAATAATAACGTCATCTGGGCTAGTGTTATTATGCAACTTTTGATGCCATTCCTCCATCATCCCGCCCTTGCAATCATTGTTTCTCTGCATATACACAATAACAAGAGTTTAACTAACTCAAAATTTTGTGTGCAAACTAAGGTAAGTGCAAATATAATTCACTAATACAAAACTTAAAAAATAAAATAAATAAAAACACTTGGTCACCTGAATAACCAAGATTTCATCCCGAATTCTCTGTCCCACATCGCCTTCACCTCCACGCCCAACAGTAGACATTATCATCCGCAGAAGTTCCCGATATTCTGGGTGACTTGTATAAATACTCTGGAGATTGTCTGTGAGCCTATCCTGGGCTTTACTGATCTCACTGTACGATTAGAACATACTATTAGAATCAAAGGACACAACGTCATTCACGTAAAAATTAGAAGATCACAACCTTTTCAATTAGCGATAACATTAGCAGCAGTATCACAAGCATTAGACGATGACACAAAAACAAAAGGCAGAAAGTAGATTTCAACTGTTTTCTGTTTAACATGCAAGCCATTTATAGAGGAAACAAAATTTAAGACCTAAATGCCACATCTCAACAGGTAAATTCTAGAGCTCATAAAAACGTACCGTGGTTTCACGTTGTAATTTTTATTCCAAATGAGTTGCCTTGTGGCCATGAACCTAATCCACACCATAATAGCTGCAAGACCTAATTCACCAGCATCTTTGGCTTGATCCATCAAGTCTGCTGCAATGTTGAATCTAAGAGAAAAAGGAAAACAAATGAGATAAATACATAACAATTCAAATAAAGTAAGAAGCAGCAAAGTCAATAGAACTAAGACACATTTTAATCCTTAAAAAGAACGGACCGGTGCATAAAGGACTTCTGTGCCTCACTCTCCAACTCGGCTATTTTATCCAACAAAGCCTTTGCAGTACCCTTGCCATCCCCAGCATCCTTGATGGATTAAAATTTGGTCAATAAAACTTGTAAAGATAGCAACGGGAAAAAATTGTGAGAGAGAGAGAGAGAGAGAGCTAAGTGAGTCACATGATGAACAAAAAACTGGGAACAACCTTCCGGGCTTGACTGGACCTAGCAGCAAAGTTGACATAAAAGTCTTTGCCATTGTTCTTGATCCACTTTCCGGCAGACTGAATGACAAATGGCATTCCCCTAAAACTTTCTTCTTCAATTTCTATTTCCAAATGTTGGACCTGAAGATTATATTATGAGTTTTCAGACTGTTATTTACAGAGCTAAAACTATTGGCAGACTTTGGAGCAAGAAACATAAGATAAAAATGGAATACCTCGTTAGCAGATTCACAAGAGCTAAATGAAAAAGGTGTTTCCACAGCCCCGTCTAGAGAAACAGAACCTGGAGGTGGCACTTCCGGAGGTGGAGCCTGAAAACGTGAATTTTATTTTCATTCTTTCCTGTGGGATACTTATATTGTACAGATACACGACAAGTTGTAGACAACAGACATATAGCAGAAAATATTTATAGGAAACTCAGTCAACATAAGCATCAAGGCCATCTTTTCAATTACAGAGGGTAGAATATTACCGACCACTCCCCGGCATTGTTTTTAGACAAAGCCCAATGAAGAGTGACAGGCTCTTTGAAATCTGTAGCCAGAAGAATCTTTGTCTTTCCAGCAGGCTTGGTTACGAGTACCTTTAAAATAACTCAGGAGCATGAAAATTAGCATAATACCTACAGTGTATATAATAGGAAAAAAAAAAAAAAAAAAAGAAGGAAGAAATTTGTAGAACAATCATTGTCTCACCAGAAGTTCCTTATTGTTGGTCTTGAAGATGCTCCTGTTCAGTACAGGACCACCATCCTTTTCTTCCTTTGCCTTGGCAAAGAGCTCAACTGCTGTCAAGGCTTTTGGTTTGACTGAAATCTGTTCATCCACAGGTTTAGCAGTATACTTGTTGAGAATGTGCATCAAGTCCCTGTTCTTGCGCTGAATACGTTCAACTCTAAAATACTTTTTATCCTTCAATTGCTTGGCAACCTTAGTTTTTCTCTCTCCTTTGATGATCTTCTTTCGTATCTCATCAAGAGACACACCTTTCTCTAGTTCCATTTCCAACTCCTTTCTTGCTTCCTGAAACTCCCTCTGTTTTCGAGAACATCATATTTATCACAGAAGGAAAAAAAAAAAAGTATAAAGAATGTTAGGTGATACGGTTCAGTGTTGAGAACAAGCACAAACAACAATGAAGGTCATGGCTCATTCATTTCAGTGAGAACACACCCCCACCCAATTTCTTGTTACAAAGAACTTCACAAGAAAAAGGACAAAAAAAAAGACCAGATAAAGGAGATGTGAAATTTACAAGTTGTTGCTCCTCGGAGTAGTTGGGTTTCCCCGCTTTCTCCCAGCGTATATAGGCTTGTATTTGTACAAGATCATTAGGAATTCCCTTTGAAACCAGAAGAGATGGCTCCTTTGTATCGCCACCATCATTCTTCTTAGTTAGCCTGGCCCGAAGTTCCTGTATGGAAGTACCCCTGGCCACTTCCTCCAATAGCTCAGTTCGAGCTGCTTCATATTCCACCTATAGCATAATAAAATGCGCCACTTTTCAGTACTTCTTTTGCTGGAAATCATTAAGTGGACTTTGACACCAGGGACAAGTAATATTCAATAACTTTATTGTATATCTACTTATAGAAAGGAGATATAGATTAAACCAGAAAAAAAAAAATTTGGTAAAAAACATAAAAATTAGGAAGGAAGAAGGCTTTTCCATGCAGAGAGTAAATCACACACGTCAAACACCAATCCTGTTCCTCCCATGAGGAAGATAAGAGAGAGAAGCAGAAGAAGAAGAAGAAGAGAAACGGAGATGATATTGGACATGCAAATGACAATAGCCAGTTATGCGGAAATAGAGCACATTTCACAAACCTTCTCTTGCTCTGGGGTGTACATTTGTTTACCCTTTCTCTCCCATCTCAGATACGCTTGAATCTGCACAAGTTCTTCAGGAACAGAAACACTTGAAATCCGCTTCTCTTTTGTAGGTAAGTTAACATGAAAGTTGTTGCCATTATTTTTAAACCTGTGATTAGAAAGTTTTAGTGGGGAGTAGGAAGAAACCTTTATTAGCTGACATTAAAGTTACAAGACTTTGTAAAAAAATAATCTCATCATATCTCACCATTTATTCTTCTTTTCATCAACTATAAGAAACTCTATAGCTTGTACTTCAGGATCATCAATTTCAATTTTGAGGAAGGAATTGGAGCCAGACTAGAGAAAATATGACAAGCAAATGAAACTTAGATCAGATAGGCCCACAAACTTTTGTGTCAAAGAAGCCATTTGGTGAGGAACTTCTCTGCTGGAATGGAGGACTTACTTTGGAAAATGGAGTTCTAAGAGCTCTATGCTTATAATCTCTGGTTCCATCTGGTCGACAAGAAGGAAGCACCCACTTTCTGGAAATAGGAAAATGGCCATAAGCAATTAAACTATGTGAAATTATAAGGTAAACACTCGTTTCTTCGAGTCTAGTTTTAAACAGAGCTGACTTACTCTTTTCCGTCTTTAATTACACCCCAGTGAAGAAGCAAAGAATCACTACTATACGTGACTTGAATCTCCACTTGAGTGGCAGAACCCAGCGTTGGGGCACTAACAACAACCTGCTCATTTTAGACAAAACTTCCATTAGTGAAATTCTGCCCTGGAATCAAGTTTAACATTACGATCAATCAATAGTGTCTCAACTCACTAAACTCAAGTGAGCAATGTCCAAACAGTTGGTAATCACTTAGCACCTAAAACTCACACAGCATGTACCTGCAATTCAATGCTCCCATCAAGGTTGAATTTTTCTGCAAGCTGCTACAAAGCAAAAGGACAGTCCAAACACAAACCCATGTCAAGACCGATTCTTCAAACGCATTTTGATTAGACATTGACATTATAAGTAAAATTAACATGAGTTCACTTCAACATTAAAAAAACTATCAAGCAAAACAAGAACTGTTTTAGGAGGAATTGTATTTTAAATATAAAAAAACATATAAACTAGCGTTCGCAATAAGAACGGCATCCAAAGCTCCTCTACCAACACATAAAATAAATAAATAAACAAAAACAATTTTTAAAATTAAATTAACGACAAAAGATCTCAATTGGTTAAAACCAAAATAATAATAAGTAGCTAATTACATAAATAATACCTACATAAATCCCTTACCACCAATTCCCTTATCATAGATTAACCCTCTAAACTAAACCAGATTTATAAATCAGTTAAAAAGAAAAAAAAGAATGTCCTGCATATCCCTTAAATTGAAATTTCCAGCAGGTGTAATTACCTTAGAATCTGTATCGGCGGCTAAGACAGCACGAGGAACGGCCGATGAACGGCGACGTGATTCCATCGCTAAATTTGGTTTCCCGACAACCAAATTGTTCCCAGGAAATTTCTTCGATGTTTGCGACTTCCGTGTCGGTGCTTTGACACGCGAAGCTTGGAACAATGTGTTTGCGGGAATGCCAGAAGAATTGAGTTTGCTTCGGAGCAGACTCTGGTTCGGTAAATTATTGCTAATGGAGTTGCTCATATTCGTCGCCTCTTCTTGATTCTAAAGAAACCAAAACGCAAGCGATTTAAGAAAGGAACTGAACAAAGTACAAAATAGTTAAGGTTTCAAAAGGATTATTCTAAAGAAAAAAAAAATCTTCAATGTTTTGCTACAAATTTTTGTCGATTTATCTCAAAAAACACTCTAATTCTATGTTTAATCGGCAACAAAATTTTGAGCTCCCTCCGAAAATCTGACAACTAATTCCAATAACATTTCCTTTACTCGTCTCCGACCGAGAAATTTGAGGGGGGGACCCCGAGATTATCATAATTCAGTCAGGAATGATTTTCCTTTGTCTTCCTTCATTTTCTTAGCAACCAAACGGAGTGAAAACTACAGTAGACAAACACGCGCGCACAAAATAAGTACACTAACGACACAGCTTTTCTATCAAAAAATCATTCAAAAGATTCCAAAAGAAGGCCTAGAATCTGGAACACGATATTCCTACAAAATTCAGCAAATCGCGAGCTCCAAAAATGGAGGAAAAAATATCTAACAACCGATCAAAGTCTCGGAAAAACCAGAGAACCGAATCGTCGAAGTTATACCTCTGATCGAAGCGTCTGAATCGAGAGAATACACGATCAGATTCTGGAGAAACCGAAACGAAAGAGCAGAGAAAACGGGATTTTAGAGCTCAGCAGCTCTAATAAGCATGGAGCTTTTTTCGGAGTGTTTCACTTTCTCTTTTCTTTCTTTCCTTCTTTCTTTTATTGGTTGGCTCTCCCTCTCTTTCTGATTCTCCGGAAGCATTCAGGGTCGCGAATTACGTAAGTGACATGGCGCTTTTATCAACACCAGTGAACACGTGGCGTGTTTTGAATTGGCCACGTTTCAGAAAAGCTCGGGGGCGTCACATGTTGAAAACGACGAGAGAGGAGAGCGTGAGAGATTTTGAGAGAGTTGGATATTATTAATGATGGGAGTCTGATTGCCCTTATCGCCACGAGAAATGACATCGTTTATCCTTTCGTCAATGGTTTTTTTTTTTTTTTTTTTCCTTTTTCTTTTTCTCTCTTGGATTTCCATTGTTGATTTTCTTGAGCAGAATATATGACGATATTTGTGTGGCTCTAATTTTTCCTTTTATTTTTTCTTGTGTAAGTCAAGGAAAAAAATTCTTGAAGATAAAAATTGTTAGATGTGTACTTTTTTTAATCAATGGGAACGAAGACGATTTTTTTTTTTTTGGTAAATAAGACGTATTTAATGATCCTATGATCAATTTCATTTCTAAATTTGGAAATGTAGGTGTTGATGCCGTAATCTACACCGACTACAAAGCACCGTCCCCGATCGTACTCCGACAACATGCGGCTTAAGGTATTCATTCGGCTGGTCCGGACGTACTTCACCGACCCTATACGACTACTCCGAGAACACCTCTAGCCGACCACGCCTCGCCGCCACGCGAGGACGGACCACGTACTCAGGACAGGTAGTACTCTGAGTAGGCTACCCCAGGCTATTTGGCCTAGCCCCGCTCTCGCCGCCTCGTACCTGACGAGATCCCTGTCACAGTACTTGTCTAGGGAAGGCTCCGCCCACCTGCCGCCGCATCATGTCACATCACCGCTGTCGCCCCCTGCCCTGACAGGTGCTACCCTTGTAGGCGCCGGTAATGTGCCAACTTAGTGCCCCTGGCACCCAACCTAGGACATGTGGCGTTGGCTCATTGGGCCCCCAGCTCCTGCAGGCCTGAGGCCTACACGCCCGCCAGACATCCTAGGTAGACAATCCAACTAGATCGCCACGAGTGCCTGTATCCACGAGAAACGCTTATAAATAGAAGGCAACCCCTTAAACTCAGGTATGGTCATTTTCTGCCGTGCCAAAGCTTTGCCTCTCCCTTTACTCATCGGTTTCCTGACTAACTTAAGCATCACAGTGCCTGCGGCAGACACCACACCGGTGTCCCCATCATTCCGAGATGCTTCCCTTTTGTTAGTGATCGACGGCGGAGCGACTGGCCTGTCCTGACCGGACTATCAGACCACCTTGGGTGTTGCTACCAGAGTCGTACTCGGCATCTACAGTAGGATCCCTACTGAGCATATATACATGGCTCTTATGTACCAATAAATAAATAAATACAAGGCTTCTATGAAAATCGTAAGGAATAATATTTACATATGTCTTTTACTATTAAAAAAAAAAAAACAGAATTAAACTTGCTTACTTCCCTAAAGCCCCACTCATAATTTCATTAAGACCATAAGTTTAATATCAATGCTAAATTTATTATTAAAAATAACATCATTCTACTCTGTAATTTATAAAAGTGAATATTTAGTATTTAAATAATTTAAAAATGAAAATATTATAATAATTATATAATAAAAATCAAACCAACGATCAACAAGAATCAAATGTTAAATTTGACAATGAATGTATCTGATGACAAGTTTATCATAAAATTTAACATATGGTAAATTTAATGTTCAATATAGTATTTTATTGAGGAATACCTTTTTTCATTTAAATGTCAAAATTTATTATTAACACAATCTTTAAACATTTCATTAGAAATCTTGTAAACCAAATGTGCATATGCTAAGTCTGTTTCTGCCTGGCTAATAGTTATGCATTGCTCTAGCGTAGAGATATTCCCACTTCGCCAACTTGTCAAAATGTCAATTATGTAAATTCACTTATTATAATAATATTAGATGCACCCGTTTGCACTCATTGTTAGATCCAAGACTCTTACATTCTATTTTATTCATTTTAACACCTCTTTCTTCGGGACAGATATTATGCAATAACTGATATCTAGAGTCTATTATTGAAAATGGTCGTTCTTATTTATTTATTTATTTTTAAATTCGGATTCAAAGATTTGAATTTTATACTTTTTATAATTGAGTTAAGTGTATATAAAATTAGCGTTAAGTTATATCAACAATCTTTATATATCGTTTAAAAGAAATAGTTGTTTTAATATTTGTCTGTTTAGTTTCAGAAACATTAAAAAGAAACAATTAATAAAACTCATCCTTGGTATGTGGATCGATATGCAACTCAAAGAACTGAAATACAAATGTAAGCGTGTTGATAATGAAAGAGATCTAAACTAAAACCAAAGCCTTTATAATAACGCGGAATCACGAGATATGCATACAAAGGAAAGTTGGGGAAGAAGATAACAAAAAACGTGTTTAGACGCTAAGCCCCATGAAAATGATGGGGGGAAAATGGGTGGTGAGACACTAGCCGATCACTCAAGCAATCTTTCTCTCTCTCTCTCTCTCTCTATATATATATATATATATGGGTTTGTTTAGTGAATGAGTTTAGTTTAAGATTTTTAAATTTCAACAGTAATTTTTTAAAAAAGACAAAAAATTTTTTCCTAAAAAAGATAAAAATCATGATGAAAAAAGTACAATTTAGTTTAAAATGAGATGTTAACCAAACAAGCCCTATATATATATATGTATGTATGTATATGTATATACATATACACATATATGTATAATGAATATCTCACTTTTTGGCCAATTACATGGAAAGCTTGTGATGTGCAGACTTTTTCTTAGAAAGATTAACACGTGAAATTAGAAAATACATATTTGATAATCAGATGGGATGGGCTATGGCATATGGGTCGTTAAGTAAAGCACTAATAATGTCTAAGCCTTTGCACTTAAGTTCCGATTTCACTTAAACCTCTGATTTGACTAAACCGAACAGTTTTCGATTATAAGCCGCTTATTATCTTCTAACTTGTAAAACTTGTATTCGGTATGTTTTTTATTTTTGAGCCTGGATATTGACGTTACTAGATCTTTCCAAATCTCCACTGGTGGAAATTAGGAGGGACAATATTGGCCCAATTCGTGGCAACTGGGAGATATATATTTCAGAAAATATCTACTTCTCTAATGATTCATGTTGATTTATACTCCATGAATACAAAACTAAATTTGTATTTTTCTTCCAATATGTTTATGAATTAAACACCTCATACACGCATCCCTTTTTTTTTTTTTTTGGTCCTCTTCCTTCCTACATTCCTGTGAACATGTGGTTCCATATAAGTCTAAATTCGTAATGATTAACAGGAAATAACTGATTTTGACGTTTGAAGATATGAATAAACGATCCTCTTCTAATTTTTTTTGTTTCTTACTTCTTTTAAAAGCTAAAAGTATGAAAACCTCAATTTTTTTTTTTTAATGCTTGTAAATATTTTATATTTAATTTCATTATAAAATGTAGAATTTAAACTATACCTCTTAAATTGATTTTTAAAAAAAAAAAAAAAACTACTACTATTTTTGTTTGGCCAATCTTGAAATGTATAATTTTGGAATGGGAAAAGATGGCGCCGATTGTTTTTGTTGTAGTATTTCATCTTATAAACGGCGTGTTCTCTTTTGTAGGCGAAAAACGACTTGTCGTCAATTAAATGTCGTTTTTCGTGAAACAACAAACAACAAGGCATCTTCACATGTTGTTTTTAGTTTTTGTTTGCTGAGATTGATCCCGAGGCAAAACCATGGCCTCGTTCGGTACGTATTAAAAACGTTCTCACGTTTTCAAATAAAATTTTTGCGGAAGCAATAAAATGGCGTTTGTTTTGAATTAAGTTTGAAAACAAAATTAAAACAAAAAATTATTTTCCTATTTTATTAAAAATGAGCAAATTAAAAAAAAAAACTATTTTTTTGTTTTTGTTTTCATTTTCTAAGAGTTATACAATTAACAAATACTTTTAGAAATATTCTCAAACATAATTTTACTTTTCTTATATTCAAATGAATCTCTCTACAAACACAATCAAACACGATTTCAAAAACAATATTTTTATGTTTTCATTTTCATTTTCTAAGAGTTATACAATTAACAAATACTTTTAGAAATATTCTCGAACATAATTTTGTGTTTCTTATATTCAAATGAATCTCTCTATAAACACAATCAAACACAATTTCAAAAACAATCTCGATAAAATTTCCCAAACATTCTCTTTTTATTGCATAAAAAAAATGGGGGGAGAAGGAGGGAATAGGCCAAAAACCTCTAGTAATAAAAATAAATATCAAAAAATTTTTTGGGTGATGACAAATAGCATATTCACTGTAAATGGTGCATTGCGAAAAAATTATCTTAAAAGTATTATTGTAAATAAAATGTTTACAGTAAATGTCATATTTATAAAAAATATTTTTTTTTTGAACTTAGGGATGGGGAGAATTCGAATTAGAGTCAAGTGTAGAATTATCACTAATTTATGCCTGCAACCCTAATAAATAATTTATTAATGAAGCATATTTATGATAAAATTATCTTTAAAAATTTATAAATAAATAATTTATCGTTGTATACCATTTATCTAAAATATTTTTAAAAATAATCTATTTGCTATAATTTCTATATTAAAAAAAAAGAATATTAACAGGTCCTACAGTCCTATAAATGCCGTTTCCGATGATGATTAAAACAAAGGAGTTCGATAGTCTTTGGCGATAAACGACACTTAGGACGGCATGCCTTTTTGTGAGAATGACGTGTCGTTCCTGTTTAAAAACGACATCTGCATTTGTTTACATAAACAACATAAAACGATGACTAGATGTTGACAATGAGATGTAGTTCTCTGGAGAGAGAGCGCATTAACTTAACAAACAAAACATCATAGAGTTTACGAGAAAATTACCTGAATAACATAAATTTAAAAATTATTATACTAACATGACATAGAAAAAATATTATTAGATCATTATGACAAAAAATTAGATTAAAAAAAACTAAAACTTGTGTCATGTTGGTCAAGATATAGGATTTTGTATTATGTTGGTTAATAAATGAAAAAAAAAGTGATTATTTGGGTAATTTTCTCTAGCGCGGGGTTTTTTGTGTGGATTTTTCTCAAACCGATGTGTTAGGGTTTTACTTGACATTTTGACAACAGATGCAATAAAAACCAAAAACTGCTTTTAACTACAATAGACGTTACGGGTCATGTTGCAACAAGAGCCACATGAACAGATTTGGAGATTTAAAAATTGATTTTATGATTTGCTAGCTGGATTTATTGAAGAAATACAAGATTATCTACTGCTGTAAAGACAATTACATGATTTAATTATCTGGGGTTTTAATTTTTCCTTAAAAATCTAATTTAGATATTTG
>JAFMPE010021107.1:0-31551 GCA_024759925.1 Ficus religiosa | reverse complement strand
TTTGGACAAAAAGATATTCACTATGAGAATATACTAATATCACAAGTAGAACAAAAAAGGGACTCAACTCATATTTTCTCACCTAATATTTAGGGAGTCTAAAATCATCAAGGTCCAGTCTAATGTGATAAGTCATTAAAAGAATAATTATAATTTTATAATAAACAACGAGATTTGATATATAAATACTAGACAAAAAAATATTGATGAATCATTATTTTATCATTATTTCATCGCTATCGGAGATGAACACATCAAACATTTTAGGGCAGATAGATATGCAGTAATAACATAAAAAAAGAGAAATAAATAAATAAAAAGGGAATTGCCCATTCTAAAAAGGGCACCACCAATAATAGATAAGTTCAGAAAATCAAATGAGCTATTCAACCACTATAGCGCATGGGATCATGCATGGCCTTTTGTCTTTTCATATTCACTTGCTCCCCTATCTCCAATGCCAACTCATGATACCCCTCACATGAAAGGCATGGCATACGAAAAAAAATACATCTGTCGTTTTTGCATTATTTTATGCGCCTATTCCCTGTTAGGCAACAACATTTAAAAATGAAAAATCCATATTCCCCCATCAAACGACACAAAATGACAGAAGGTTTTGTTGAGAACGGCTCCTGGGCCCTACCCATGGGATCGCAGATTGTTCGGCTCAGATGCTGCCAAAAGAAGCTGTGGGTCCCATCAGTCTATGATTGGTATTCTTTTTTGGTGGGCCAGGTGGGGTCGTATTGTTCGTCAATCATGGAAAGCCTAAAGTGGGTGCTCTTTCTTCCCTGCTTCGTAGAGAAAGATCACATTCTTATCCCATTTTTCCTCTCTCTCTACCTGTAAAATATGCGGTTTGCCATGTGAAAGAAGTGGGCTTTTTTTTGCAAAGAATACGGCCTCACTTTAACGTCACGCAATTTTGACAATGTCGGTACATGAGGTCGACTAAGATAGTGAAGAATAATTGGTTAAAAATCTGAAAGTATGAAAATAACCATTTCTTACCACCCCCCCCCCTCCCCCAAAAAAAAAAAAAAGTAGCTCCTGTATAGTAGTTTTAAATCGAATGACGCTTATGAATTGGATTTAATCAAAGGGATTATGGGACTTTTTAAGAAAAATTCTCTTAAATAGTCAAGTTTGAATTGATGTAAACCGTCTAATCTAAATTATAAGATAAGATCAATGATCTTATCAAATTTTACGACGAGGGTACTTCACAGTAGGGGAAAAAAAAAAAAACATTGAAGATCCGGAGCAAAAAAGTTGAGCTGGTTATTCCATGATTTGGTTCATAAACACATTTTTATCATGTGTAAATATGCACACTATTTATGAGATTATACTTGAATTAAGATCATTATTATCAGTAGTCATGAATAACTTTACTGGGATTAAAAAATATACACTAGAAAGTGACAAATTTATGAAAGTGCGGAATATTTGGTTTATAATACAAAAAAGAAAGTATGAAAAGCTGACTATTCCATCATTTGTTTGAATAATAACGCATGATTACCATGTGATAATGTGCACTTTATATATAGAGCGTATACTTATATTTGCTAAGAGTATAAATAGTATATAATTGAGCTATAGATATATAATTCAGCAATGAACAAAAAAATTGATGTCATATAATTGTCAGTCGTGTTGAATAACTTGACCCATGAAAAGGGGGAAAAGGGACAGAAAGTGAGCTGGTGAGGCCGCAACTTAATGCAGCCAAGCCAAGGATTGTCAAAATTCGATTATACAATTCATGCACATCGAAGTAATAATGCAATTATCATTTTTGTAAATCCTAAAGAATGAAAATATTTTTTTTTAAAAAAAACTTGAATAAATATTGAGTTTATAGCTTGTAAGAAGCATTCAACATCACCATTAGGTAGGCATTAAGAATCCAAGATTTAAAAAGGTCAATAACAATTATAACCCTGGTGTTGAGGGATATTTCTTAATTAAAGATGGAATCACTTTTAATGAAACATCCTAATTAAAATATGTATAATATTTAATTTTTGTCCAATTTAAATATTGAAATACCTTCCGTAGATATACCTAACACCTATATTAACAAGACAGAGAACCGTATAACACCAAAATAATCATTATGTTGAAAATCCTTAAAACTAAGGACATGCTTAATTTACTAATCCATTGGCCATTGGTATTTAAAGCGTGGGTTTTGGGAAAGACAAGAACCTCAACCACGGCCTTTTAAAGACAAGCACGAAAGGAATAATTGTGGCATATGCTAGGCAGCATATTAAAATTCTCTTTCACAACTCCAAATATAGGACCACGCTAGTTCAAATCCCACCATTTAGGCAATTTATAGGAAATACTCAGTACCACACATGCACAACTTTTACTGTTTCAGCCGCCTTTTAGAATACGACAGAGGGTCGTTATAGGAATTTTCACTAAATGTGATTTTGATCGGATATAATGTTCAGAATTAATACTAAAAACAAAATACATATATAGGATTAACACAATCTTATGGAGTTGATTTTCCGAAACCTCCCAAAGCATGCATTTTAGTGTAGAAATACACTACACTCTTTAGCTAAGTATGACCATAACAATAAATTAGGATACTTCTATGTATTTAATATGTAAAAGCTGTTGCATGGAATTTGCATTGCATGATTTTTTGCTTTTAAATAAATCAGTTAAAATCGTTTATTATTACTAATTATGCAGAAAAATTATTTTTTAATTACCGCTTTGAGAACTCCTGTGATTGAAAATAGTACAATAACTAATGTACCCCTATGAGCAAATTACTTCAACTATATGCAGTTCAGAAAATCATACCATTAAGCATGCGTTTGAACGCATAATTTAAATCATATAATTATAATCTGGTTTTTGTCTTTTTCCTTCAATTTCATTATTCATACAGTTTTGTAATTTAAATTTTAAAAGTCAATAACTTTACATAGACAAATCCAAATAAGTTTTTTTTTTTAATTGCATAGAATTTCGAGCCGAATAAAAGAAGCTTCATATTGATTTTTTTTTTTTCAAACACATTTCAAGTTTTTATAGTTTTTAATTTCAGTAATTCAAACACCTTGATAAAACGCACAATCAATTCAAACCCAAATTTTACAATCCAAATCTTAACACTAAACGCATGCTAAAAATAACATCATATATGGGTGAATATCGGGTGGTTGGGTGGGTTTTTGGGAGTTTTTAACCCACCCATCAACCCAAAGTTTAAAATCAACCCACCCAATTAAAGTCGAGTTAGGTTGGGTGGATTGATAGGGTTGAGCATATAATTAAATAAAAAAAAAAAAAGTAATAACGCAATTTTAAATTAGAAATATACGAAAAAAATAACAAATTCGTAACATATTTTTGAAACCAATATCAAATCTAATTCAATTTTTTAAAATTATAATGAAACAAATACAAAAATAGAAGAATAACAATGCTAAGTTAATATATATATATTATAAACCATAGTAAAAAGTAATTAATAAATAAATAAATAAAAATATATTTTAAAACCATAAAATAGTTTGATTTGATAGGTTGGGTTTATATCGGGTTACTAAATTTAAATCCAAATCCACCCAATGAAATCTTAGATTGGGTAGGTTGGGTTAAGTTTAAGATTGAGTTAAATTGGATTGGATTTAGGTGGGTCAACCAGATTACGGGTTTTTTTGTTCATACCTAGTGTTAGACATAAATTTCTTATATGTTTTTCTCTCTTGTTTTTGTCGTTTTTGTCTATCCAAATTAATTATTTCAAACAGCGAATCACAATAATTTGTGTAGATCAAGTATCAAAACTGATGAGAAAACTATTGGATTTATTATGATCCTTCGTTTTGAAGGCATTTTGGTTGATTTGTCCGATATATTGTGTATATACCCAAAAAAAAAAAAAATATATATATATATATATATCAAAACTAATGAAAATTCTACTTTACGGTTATAACTTATTAGAGGGTTAGATTTTTATTTGTTATTTTTAGGAAAAAATTAAAAAATATATATCATTGTCATTTTTTTCTTGAGTCAAATTTTAAAATAGGATCTATGTATTAATTCTAGTGATAGATATTTGTATCTTAATTATTAAATTAAATTTTAAATGGTTCGATTTATAATTTGAATCATTTTACACTGTCTATTTTTAATTTTTAACATATATATTCGTATATTAGACCATTCAAAGTTTATAAAATTACTTAAACATGGACATTTATTAATTAGATAAAAATATAAACTCTACACTTTATATCTTATGATGGAATTAACACGTAATTACTGTTAATTTATATCTGTAGTCATTATTAAAAAAAGTTTTTATAATATATTTTTCTTAATTTTAATAAGATTAGGTCTTTTGTTTTTCATGTTCTGTCACAAATTATGCTCACAACCTAAACATCAAGATATAAAAAATGTGTGTCAGGCATGATCAAGCAGGAATTTCACAGTTGATTTCATCACGAGGGTGGAGAGTTCAAATTCTCATATAAAAAGAGAGAGAGGAGAAGAATTGGTCGAAGCAAAAGGACCGGTTGAAGATCCACCCGGAAAACCGTACTCGCGGGAAAAAAAAAAAAGCATGCAGATGACGGCACACTAGATTTAAGATTTATTTATTTATTTATTAATATTTAATTTTTTTAACTTTTCAATATTTGATTGAATTGCTTGGGATGAGCGGATACTTGCGAATCTGTGTCCTGCTCGAGAGTAGAACCTCCTCATCTCTTTGCTTCTGTTTTGTTGCGATTTGTAGAATTCTCTCTGACCGACCTTCCTCTCTTTCTAACTTTTTTTTCTTTCTGTGTTTTAGTTTCAGTTACTGGATAACGACGACCATCCTGGCGGGAACTCAAAAAGATTCTTCTGGCTCCCAAGTATCCTCTTACTCCCTTATTAATTTTACCATTTTACCCTTCCCCTTTCCAATTCTCTCCTCATTACTCTGCTTTTATATCTATATATATATATATATTTAACCGACTTTCTCTTCCTCTCTTCCACGCGCCTTCCAAGCCAAGCAATTCCCTATTTGCGAATTGCCAATTCATTTGTCATTCCCTCATTCCCAATAATTTGAAATAATAATAATAATGATAATAACAACAACAATAATAAAGAAATTGATTAATTTGAGTTGTGGATTTTTTTTTTTTTTTTTTTGGTTTTCAATAATAATGGAGTTTTGAGAATTTTCTTCTGGGTCGTACCTTTCCTTGTATTTGTGTCTTCTGATGATGAGGAGTTCTCTTCTCTTTTCGTTTCTCTCTACCTAGATGTGCGTGTCTCTTGTCCTTGTCCGCCGCCGTTGATCTCTCCTCCGTCGACTTCTTTTTTTTTTTTTTTTTCAAATGTTATGAATGAAGTTTGCCGGCGATTTTTTCCTCCTCTTCTCTCTTTCTCCCATTTCATGGAAATCCCATTCCGAACAAAGTTTTCTCTCTCTTCTCTCGCTCTCTCTCTCTCTCTATACATATACATATACGTATTCTCCGTAAGTAAATGCGTTGAATTATGCAATTATTGATGTTGAATTGGGGGGTGTGAAGCAGAGATTTGTGGTAATTTGGGCGACTTTGATGGGGAATGGTGATGACCGGCGCTGCGTATTCCCTCTCACGAGCTTGCAAATCGGGTAACGAATTCTGACTTATCATTTTCCACCAAATTTAGTACTTAATTCAAATTTTTGCCTCTTTAGTTCGAATTATCCTCTAATATATATATATATATATATATTTTTTTTTTTTTTGGGTACCAAATATATATCATTTTCCACTATATATATTTGTATTATTTTTTTTGTTATATATATCCTCAATTTAACATCCAATAAAAAAAGGTGTAAATCTAAAAATAATAATAATAATGCAAATATATATATATTGCTTTTCTTGAAATCGAAATTAATTCTGACTATTTTCTGCTTTGATTGTCAATCTATATCTGCTGCATTTCAAACTAGCTATGTAAGCAACAGATACACTAATGCCAGGTCGGAGAAATATCATTTTTGTTAATTCCTTGAATGTTTGATGTCATAGTTTTGTTGGTATAATTCAATTGTCATTTCTACGCCACATTTATTTATTTTTTGTCAATTTGTTTGACCTATTTATTTTGTGCACCGTAAAAATGCAGAGACTTGCAGTCTTACCTTTCCGATCTTAGCCTTTTTGTGGCCCTTGAAAGCAATAGGCTTTTCATCTTGGTGGACAACCGGCCATGGTTGAGAGACCGAGGTGCACGTCCGGCACACTTGTGGCAATTTATGGTTACCAAGGTTGCTATTAGAATCTTGATGTGATTCAACTGATTTTTTTTTTTTTTTTTTTTTTTTTTTTTCGGTTTTAATGGAAAGAATGTGGTTGAATTCTGTTCAATTTACAGTCAAGATTATCTCCTTTTGCAAATACCAAAGTGAGGGAGAAAAAGGGGCACAAGGAGGCTTCCACCAAATCCAATGCCGGTAAACCGAAGAAATTTGCGAGGTGGTTCCAATTGATTGATGCGGCAACGTTGTCTCAAAAGAGGGTTTTGCTGCCTGTGAAGAAACTGCGCAATTCTTCACTGTTAAGTAGTGAGCTGCACAGGACCTTGTATGGTTTCATTGTTTTTGAAGTTGAGTGGAACAGTGTTCGAGGTATCAACTATTTGAATGAGCTTCAGGTACTACTTCACTTCTACATGTTTTATATTCTGTTAGTAGAGGTCTTTATAGCGTTACATTATTTTGGTTTATTGTCCAGACTGATACCTCTCTGGCTATAGAGGCTAAATTCATGCAAAGATGGGAATTTGATAGTATAGCTCAAGCGGCAAGCTGTATATCTTCATGGTTTCCAGGAACAGTCTCGGAGAAACTGTTGTTGAAGGAATATCTAGATTCTGCCATAGGTAACTTCATTTTTTTGTGTGTGTGATTCCTTATTTTGTGCTAGGGAAAAATCATGGGTCATCTTCAAAATATCTAGCAATAGCACCTCTACGCTTCATGTGGAAGTAACTGAAAGATGCCATTGCTAGTCAAAAAAATGATGACTACTACTGCATAAAATGCAAAAATCTTGTGTACGGTAACCCTTAATAATAACTTACACCAAATCAGATACGTATAAAGTTTTAAGCTAGCCTTTTATCTTTTTGGGGTTGTGTTTCTCTCAAAAATAGTCGTACGCGTATTAACAGTCATAATAGCTTAGAAGTTGAAAATGACATGTTCTACTTCTACGTGAAAGTAATAAGAAACATCAGACAAGCCTTCTTTTTCTGTATTCTGTTAAGAATTAGGAACATCTGGTGCTTTTATATTTTCTCCTAGCTGGGCCGTTGAAAATCAGAATTCTTTTCTTTGGAGTTTTATTACTTTAGGTTCTGTTAACTATGTTTTTCTCTTTGATTTCCTTATATGTCTTCTTAAATAAGTAGGCTATTTATCTCTTTAGTACTCCCTAAATTGATTTATGATCCCCCATTTATTGCAAGTAATCTTTTGTTTGTAATGTGTACTGTCCGTCTACTGTCAAATTAGATGTAAATATGTGGATGAAGTTGCTCTGCTTGCTCAAATTACCATTGAAAGAGCATATACTGATAATTATGTTGACGTTGCCAGGAGAGGTTTTCTATGATGCTGAAGAAGATATACCTGAAACTATAGTTGATGATAATGACGAAAATATGTGCAACAGTAGTTTATCTATTGAGGATGATTCTCTCTTCCTGCATGGCAACTTTACTGTATCATCTGTTACCAATGAAGATGAAAATGGTGATCAACAAACACCACCACTTCCAACTGGACCCTATAAAAGAAGGAATGTAATAAATTCCATTGATAGAGGAATGGAAGCGAATATATGCTGTGAGGAAACTGGGAACTTTGAGACAAATCCCAGCAATTGTGAAAATGCAGCAGAAGCTACCCAGTACATGGATGTTTTAATTTTGTTCAGGTTCAATGACCATGATCTTCCATTTACGCTCAGAAAAATAATAATGTCTGATTTGAGGTTACTTACTTTACTAGAGGCCGGGCTTCCATCTTGGGTTATCTTCCTTCAGTCATATCCCGGGTTTTGTCATCTTTACCGACCATGGATGTGCCCATTGGCAAGAGCTTTATATGTTCTCATCTCAGTTGTTACTGTTCTCATAGGATTTTATGACCTGTACAAAAATGTCCCAGTTCTCAAGGCAACTGCCTCTCGATTGTTTGGGCCTCTCTTTGACTGGATTGAAACTTGGGAGATGATAACGCGGATAAAATACTTGGGGACAATGCTATTTCTACATAACTTTCAGAAGGCTGTTCAGTGGTTTCTTACAATTAGGAGCACCACCAGATCATTTCTTTCGGTTCTCACTCAACCGTTTGCAGAACCGCTTGTGGAAGTTTTAGAGGTTCTCCTTCCAGTGTGGAATGTGTTGATTGAAATCGTAGAGAAATTGTTCTCGGTTATTTGGGTTCTAATCGGGTCATCTTGGAGTCTTGTGGAGAACCTGATAGAGATTATAGTGTTCCCAATATGGTTTGTTGTCTCACTCATCTGGAGCATTGGTAGGTCATCATCTGTTTTCATTACCTCTTTTTTTTTTTCCTTTTTTCTTTTCTTTTTCCTGGCTTTGTCTGTAATGATGTTGCTAAAAATTTTAGGTTGCACAAACTTTTTTGAATCTTTGCAATGCAGGATTAATTACATATTTGTGGTTTTTGATTTGCAGCAACAACTATTTTGTATCCTATTTTTTGGATCGTTTGGGAATTATTCTATGCTCCAGTTCGAGTGGTTTTGGCACTCGCCAATCTCATAGCCCTGGTTTGTGTATCTATATATGAGATTCTTGGAGATATATGGGATTTTGTTAGTAGCATCTTTCGGCTTGCTTCTGCTTCTGAGTCAACAATGAGCACATATGAAGTTTCGATGTGGCGATCGCTTTGGAATGTTCTTTTTTCTCAGGTTTGTTGGAAACTGAATGTTTGCCTCTCTAACTATATGCCACTGTTAATTAAATTTATTAATTGCCATTGTGCTTCTATATCTAGGTTTTCCGTGCTCTCAGGACTATCTTAAATGGTTTCGTTGCTTTTTTCGCAGCCTGCAACAGACATCGCCTCAGGTAAGCTTATTATGCAACTGCAAAACCACTTCTTTTTTTTGGGTGATGTTTTTAGCTTTAAGTGAACAAATTTAGCACTGCAAAGATAAATAATTTAATAATCGTCTCCACCTGCAGCATTATTTAGAGAGAGTTGTTTGTGTACATTCCTCTAATTCTAATATCTCATAGCATCGTAGAGACTCCACTAACTTGTATCCCTGCCTAGCGCAGTTTCAATTTTTTAACAAAGTTTAACATGATTATTTCAGCAGTTTTTTACAAAAGCAACTGTTTTGATATATAGATTGTTAACCGTCTAAACTTATTTTTGTAACCTTGATTAACCCCACTTTTTTTTCCCAATGCTATGGTATACAGCATTTATAACCACTTCCAGGAGTTTATTCGAAGATTATTTGGTCGAACTCCAAGATCAAGGCATGAAGATATCAGGTTAAGTAGACCGAAAAGGGAGACTGAGAATATGGTTAGTATGCTTTTCAGTTAGCGCCTTCTAGCTTTTATACACAAGATTTTAGCACGCAAAAACAGTAGCTTTAGTTTAGGCCACAGTTAGACCAGATGCACGAAACCACAAAAGAGTGGAACCAGTTAAAAGCCGAATTTATCAATTTCCTTCTCCCTGGTTTAGTGGTTCAAAGAAAATCTTTTAGTAACCCAATTAATTCTCTGGACTATTAACGAATAGAAAGCATAGAATAAAGAGTTTATCTTGTAGCAGAAGGCAACAAAACTTCTGTGGGGGGTGGAGGAAGGGGGGGAAAAAAAGGCAAAGAATATCAATAAAAGGTTTCTTTGTCTTCAATTTCAAGTCTTAATCCATTCATTTATTTACTCGTCTTTTGCTTTTGCTTTTGCTTTTCCTTTTCCTTTCATTGAAAATGATAGTGGGCATATCATATTTTATTGTGTTCCTCATCCATAGACATAAAAACTGCTGACATATGCCCATGTTCTTCTGATATTGTTCATTTTTGGATTCAATGAGATGCTCTTCAATCTAACATTTTCTGCTTTGGTCTTAATTTTTGATTTGCAGGCAGAAGTGAGGAGGAAACTTCACGTTAGTTAGGTTTCCACGACTCCCCAGAGCTAACCAAATCAGAAGACGGCGCTCGTGTCTTACGAGTGCCAAACTGTACAGTTTGAGACATCTTTTACAACAGAAAAGAGAAAGCTAATACGGAGGGTATGTCAATCTTCCATTCATACAGCAAGTACATAATAATACCACCACCTGGAAGAACCTTCATTTTTTAATTCTTTAGTTATGCCATCTCCTTTTGTTTCGATACCACTCCTCCAGTAACATGCATCTTTCAGTTTAACAAATGTATACATTTCCTTCCTCTTTCAAAGGCACCAGAATCCAGATATACATTTTTGTCTTATTTCCCTTTCTCTGTGTGTCAATGTCCGGAAATGTAAATAGTTTGTAAAAAGAGCAAGCCCGAATAATAATTTTCACAAGTTTTTGTCAAATCCAATCTTGGATTTTAAGGATGCCAAATTGTATTTCCAATTAATGTGAACACTTGGAAATTGCATTAAATGGATTAAACTTCTGTTTTGGGGAAAAAGAAGATCAAAAAAAGTTCTTAGGTTGAAGGGTTTGTTTGAGACACCGATTTTATAGAGGAAGAAAATAAATAAAGCGATTTCATTTTCTCATATTTGGAACCTGGAAAAAGAGATGGAAAAAATAAAAGAAAAAACTACAGGAAAATTTTATAATGTAAATAGTGGATTTTATATTATTTTAAAAATTAGTGAGGAAAGTTAAAATCTTAAACGAAGAAAATTTATCGGGCTGGCTCCTCCACTTCCCTCTCCTGTTTTCAACCTCCTCTATCATCTAAATATGCCTCTGGGCTCTATTGGGAGTTGCTGAGCTTCACTGTCTGTCACCACCGACGCAGGCGAGGATGGTGATGATGTTCTCCTCTTGTGGGAGGTCGAGACAGCGAGATTGCCATAGGCGAGCACTACGCTGTTGTCATTCTCAATGAGAAGGAGCATCGCGCTAGGGATCTTGACCAGCATCTCTTTGAAGGAGCGATTTGGGTTCAAAATATCGTCAAGGAAGAGATTGTCGGCAACATCATTGGCGGAGGTGGGTATAGAGGAGAAATATTAAACAGTACTCTAAGCTCCAACTTTTAGATAACAAGTGTAATTCAAATTTCTAGTAATTTATCTCTTCACCTTTATTATATAAATTAACTGGCGTTTGGTTTGAAAAATGGTGAGGGTTACTGCTCAATATTTGTAAGAAATGTTGACCAAATAGATTATAATAATTTTAGAAACACAGACCTGCAAAGATGTAAATACCAAACATACATACCATTCATCCAAAAAAAATATACCAACAAGATGACCAAATTGCACGATTCAAGGAACGTCGCTACTCAATGGCAAGAAAAGGTCTTATAACACTTAAACCGATACTTCCATACTCCTAGGCCCACATGAGTTCAACAGTATCACAAAAACATGTCTTGGGGAGGCTGATATAACTAATAGGTCTCACTTAAAAGAGAGGAAAAAACAAAACCTTAATACCCTAAATCCTGCATACAGTATCCACGTAAGGTAGCTCCCTAGATATAGCTATATATGGCACTACGAGGACTAAACAGAAAATGATTACATTGGCAAGGCACCTCCAGTTTGGTGCAGCATAGCATCGATCTCGTCACCGTCCTCCATTTCTAGCTGCAACATGCAAAAGAAATGTACCAGTTATTGCGAGCTAAGCGAAAATGCAAATCCGTGAGAATCCACCCTACACATTGTGTGTATGTGTGTGTATATATACATAGAGAGAGAGTGAGAAGAAGAGACCTCCTCTGGAGTCTGCTCTGCACGAAGGCGGCGACCATCAAATAAGAATGCAATTGAGTTGAACTCCACAGATTGCCTATCACAATATGCGTTCATAAGCTTCTTCAGTTGAGTGCTTCTCTTGATCCTGAAAAACACTTCATTCCCATCCTACAATCAAATATATAATTGTCAGCGACAACTCAGGCCATCAGTTTTTTGATACTAAATAAATGTGAACATATAAAATTGGTCAGTGCAAACGTAACTTGCAAGTTGTAACCACAACTTACAACAGGCATAACACACATCAAATCCTCGATTTAAAGCACATAGCCACACAACACCAATCACAGTTATAATGCTAAAAAATAGAAAAATATATATGTGCATATGTATATTGTCTTTGGAGTTTGTAAGACATTGTCTATAAGACAATCCTAAATGCATAAAGAAACATATTTTGATTTGTGGGTAAAAGAAAACAGAGCCAAATGGAAAGTACACTGACAACAAGGCATATTATAAGACTAAGCAAAACAACCATCCTAAGAAGAAGGAAAAATTCAAACAAAGACCATGCAAAAGATAATAAAAATGCAAACACCATTTAAAACTCTATTGATCTCAGTTTCTTTCTTTTCCTATTTCCTCATCCACCAAACCAAACAAAGATTGTCCAAAATATGGCCGTCACTCCAAGCACTCTCAAGAGAAAATCAATTTGAATAATTCTTACCCAAAAACTGTGTGAAGTGAACATAACCTGGTCATTAAGACCCCTAAGAACCGGGAAATAGTTTGTTTTATGGTGACAAATGTCAAATAAATAAATAGATAAACTATCTAAAAGGCTAGAAACAGTCTAAAGATCAACCAATAAAATAGAACACTCTAAAACTAAAACAGAGTCATCCCCATTAAGTGGATAAACCCGGTAATTAAATACTAGAAAAATGAAAAATCAAACAACCAAATTACGAAAAAGCATACCAAAAAAAAAAAAAAACGTAAATTACCCGTTTCCTATACAAAGACATACCTTTATAAGGGGCTGTAATTAAGAATAAATATAAATCGATAATCTTAAAAAAAAAAAAAAAAAAAAAAAAAAAAAAAAAAAAAAAAAAAACTCCTACACATGAACATAGAAATTTTATACAGACATAAATCACCCATGGGCATGCGAATAATGACCAAATAAAACACGTGACAGTCAGAGATTTATCTAATAATAACATTATTAATGATACTACTAAACATAAGAAATGATACTATCCCGTACGATAAACCCTGATTTTCTCGGGAAACAAACAAGGAAATAGCAAAAGAAAGGCAAATAATTAAACAGCCAAACCATTAAACCAATTAATTAACAAAAAAAAATCGACATTAACACTGACACACACATAGAGAAAGAGGAAAACCTGGCCTTTGACTTTGAGGTTGATGTGGGCCTGATCGTTGGGCTTCTTGTCCTCCTCTGTCTGCTGGTTTGCAACCCCCGACATCTGCTTCTTCTTCTTCTTCCTCCTCCTCCTTTGTCTGCAACAACAGAAATTAGGGTTCTCCCTTTCTCTCTCTATACACTCTCTCCCTCTCTAAAAATGGAGGAAATTTTTTGGGTTGTTTTGATAATTCGATTACTTATACTGAGTTTCTTGGATCCACCGACGGCCTCTTCTGTAATCTTGTCTTGTGAGCTTTTCAACGTGTGCGTAATCTATTGGTTTAAAGTTGAACAGTCGTCACTTTTTCCTTTGACTGTACAGTCTCCAACCAATAATATGTTGACACGTCATAAATGAGTTCCGTATTTACTCTTGGAAGCCCAACATTGCTTTGGGCCAACTCCAGAACATATAATTGGGCTTTGGATTTTCGTGCAATTTGAAATTGGGCCTTGCCCCGTAAGGCAAGCTTTTCCATGTCGTTTCGTTTCGTCTTTTTTCTTTTGACGGTTTGGTTTTCATCTTTAGAGGGGATTTTTTTTTTTAACAAATTTATATCGTTTAATTATGCAATTTCAATGTTTAATGTTGGAAAGCGTATTGTTTCTCGCATGCAATAAATGGCTATACTGTTGTCTTTTTTGTACTGTTACTCTTGATTTTCTCGTTTATGACTACTTACATCAGTATCTGTTTAATGTTGGAAAGCGTATTGTTTCTCGCATGCAATAAATGGCTATACTGTTGTCTTTTTTGTACTGTTACTCTTGATTTTCTTGTTTATGACTACTTACATCAGTATTTATTAGGACTGGAAGGCGTAAGAGAGCAATCGAGCTAGTAGAGCAATGCCTCTCAACATCCACAGCGGTTTAAAGTAACAAGTTTTAAAGTTTATTCACAAGGATTTTTTATCAGAAATTATTATTTTTGTTTTTGACATTAAACTTTTTTTTTAAAATTAAATTAGAAGCTCTTTTAATATACTATCAAAACACTTTTAAAAACAGTTTTTTTTGACTTAAAGAGTCAAAAACAGTTTTTAAAAAAACACTGTTAAACAATCCACGGTTTGATTACAAAATAATCGTTTGCAAGCTGACCAAAGCATAACGAGCCGTAGAAAGAAGCCGAAGTATGTTATTTGATTTTTGGAATTCTACCATTCAGGTTTTGCAAGTTTATATTGTTTCTCTCAGTTGTCATCTTAATTTTACTAATGTGTTGGTAAACTTCACATATTCAATGATCACATTTCGATATGGATGTTAGGAATTCTTTAAATTTCTTACATGACCCTTTTTTTTTTTTTTGCCAATGTTTAACAATAATGTTCTCTTAAAAAAAAAAGTAAAGAAATTTCAGCTAAAAAAAATTTAAGTAAGAAATATCAAGTTACACTGATTGCAATTATTTTGATGATAATAAATAGAGTTAGGAGATTTGATAAATTACCAAAATGTGAAGGACAAATAGAAGCATCCATTTTTCACATCAAGACAAGAAATATGTGGACAATATAGCTGAATATGAAGGAACCCCAGCTGTAAAGTGTGCCAGTGTTTCATTGAACAACTTTTTTAACAGCCCTACCGAATTATTACAAACACAACCACTCTACGTACCTAATCAGCATACAATTTTGTGAATCAAAATTTACAGGATGGGACCATTTTTCTTTTTTACCTGGTTTCAAGTAACGCGTTTCTGTGGATCCAAAGATGGTAAAATATTATAATTTAAGAGTAGCAGGTCTGATATTCACTTTTACAACGATGAATGCATGACATCTGTATTTCGTCGGAAACTACCCTTTTCAATTTGTCTGTCACATCAAAATTTATATATAGATATGTATAGACGTAGAAAATATCCAAAAACACTCACTGCGTACATTGAAGGGCAATCTCGATACTTAAAAAAATTTAATGGTTTTAATGGATGTGGGTATAGCGGTAGTAAATCCTATTTTATATATTTTATTAATATAATTTATTTTTAGATTATTTAGATATAATTGTTGATGCCATAATTTGCTCATGCTACAAAGTACCGTCCCCGATCGTACTCCGACAACGTGCTGTCTAAAGTATCCATTCGGCTGAACCGGACTTACTTGACCGACTCGACACGGATACTCCGAGAACATCTCTGGTCGACCACATTTAGCCATTGCGCGAGGACTGACCTCGTACTCGGAACGAATAGTACCCCGGGCAGCCTACGCTAGGTCAATCACCTTGGCCCTACTCCTGCCGCCTCGTACCTGACATGGGTCATGTCAAGTACGTGCCTCGGGCAGGGTTCGCCCACCTGTCGCCGCACCACGTCATGTCGCCGTTGCCGCCCCCTGCTTTGACACGGGCTACCCTTGCAAGCACTGACAGTGTGTCAACCTAGTACCCCTGGTACCTGACCGGAGACACGTGACGACAGTCCATTGGGCCCCTAGTGCCTGCAAGCCTAGGCCTATCCACCCCCCGGGTATCCTAGGTAGCCGACCCGATTGGGTCGCCCCGAGCATCCGGACCTGCGAGAAATGTCTATAAATAGAGGGTAACCCCTCAAAACCAGGTATGGTCATTTTCTTTGCCAAAACTCTGCTTCTCCCTTAGCTCATCAGTTCCCCGACTGACTTAAGCATCGGAGTGCCCGCGGCAGATACCGCACCGGTGTTCCCATCATTCCGAGGTGCTTCCCTTTTGTAAGTGATCGACGGCGGAGCGACTGGCCTGTCCTGACCGGACTACCCGACCACCTTGAGTGTTGCTGCCGGAGTCGTACTCGGCATCAATATTTTGGCGCTAGAAGGAGGGCACCGTGCCTTTCCAGCAAACTTAATCTTTCCACATGCGCTTCCCGAGCGCCCAACCACGAGAACAATGGACTAGCGAATCGAGCCAGAGATCCCGGAAAACCCAGCGGCTACCCGCTCCCAGAGTACCTGGCGACCTCGCGCAGGCGTGGAGCCCGAGGGCAGCGGAAGCCGACGCAGACGGAGATCTTGGCCGGGAATGTCCAAAGCCTGACCCAAACCATGCAGGTCCTTATAGAGGCTCTCCGAGAGTCTCGGAACATCCAGCTCCCCCAGGGAGAGCAGCAAGCCACCGATTCAACGCCGACTCGACCTCCCAGGTCCACCGACCGTAATCGGAACCATTCACCGACAGGAGACCGGAGTGATCGATCACGTCACGAGAGCCCTGCTCAGTAGTACCCCGACGGGGGAGAACCGAGTCGGGTCCGCTCCAGGAGTCATCGTACCCGGACAACCCTTCACGAAGGAGCCGAGCAGCCGGCCACGCAGAGAGGTCGCCCCGACGATTAAGTTGAAGCAGGCCGCCAAGATGACCACCAGGCCGATGCAGTGAACGTACGGGTGAGCACAACCTCCGTCTTCAACCGTCTAGGGAGGCCGGCCATCTACCGACGTCTAGGCCAGGAACGTTCAGTCGATAAGCCGGCCAAGGAGGAGAACCGCGACCAGAGTAGGCCGGACCACCTTCAACGGTAACTTAACCAACTCGTGGGCCAGCAGTATGGGTTAGAGCCCGACGGTTCTGTGGAACCACCCTTTACCCCGGCTATCATGAGGACTCCCTACCCAAACAGGTTCAAGATGCCCTCAGTGGCTTCCTATGACGGCACAACGGACGCAGATGAGCACATTGAGAACTACCAGGCACACATGCTCATCCAGAATGCAAATGAGACTGCCCTTTGCAAGTCTTTCTGCCTGACGCTGACTGGAGCTGCTCGGCAGTGGTACCGACGGTTAGCGCCCGGGTCGATCAGCTGCTTCAGGTAGCTGGCGGACTCCTTCGCCGCAGCTTTCCTAGGTTAGAAGACCAGAAGATTGGGAGCATCCCACCTATTCGGCATCAAG
Organism: Ficus religiosa; assembly: GCA_024759925.1. Taxonomy (NCBI): domain Eukaryota; kingdom Viridiplantae; phylum Streptophyta; class Magnoliopsida; order Rosales; family Moraceae; genus Ficus; species Ficus religiosa. The sequence goes on along the minus strand of JAFMPE010021107.1, from coordinate 14,226 downwards.
CAGGGCGAGTCCGAGACGCTTAAGAAGTACCTCGAGCGATTCGATAAGGCGATGATCCAAGTCGAGAGCTTACCGGACAACACCCTGATCCAGGCCTTCCGAGAAGGTGTCAAGGACACCCGGCTCGTCTGGACACTTACCTATGACAGGGCGCCCACCTTTGTGCATTTGAGGGGGATCGCCTTGAGGCACGCCGAGGCGGATGAGTACGTCCGAGAAAGAGGGCTAGTCGTCCGAGAGCAACCCCAGCTTCCCGGAAGGAAGTCGGATCGCAATCAACCCGACCACGACCGACAAGACAAGGGGAAGGCCGTGGCCATTGACACGAGACCAGAGGCCCCATTCGGCCCGAGAACCCCGGCTAGGAGGTTTTGCCAGTACACCCCATTGGTCACTACCATTGACCATGTCCTCAACCAGGTCTCCGGACGTGGGTTACTCCGAAATCCGCCTCCTATCCGGGCAGACCGCGCACAGAAAAACCAGAACAAGTACTACAACTTCCACAAGGATGTGGGCCATGATACAAAAGATTGCATACAGCTACGAGATCAAATCGAGCTACTGATCTGAGATGGCCACCTGCGGGAGTTCGTGGAGAGGATAATTACTCCTGCCGGAGCAGGTAGTCGCACGACGCAGCCTGCTCGCCAGAATACGGGGCCGAGCAGCCATGCCGGCGAGCCCGAGCAGGAGCACATTGTCCATACCATCTTCGGTGGAACAACAACTGGCGATACCTCCACTAGCCGGAGAGCCTACGCCTGCGAGGCTAGGCGTTTTGCCCGAGAAGAATACATGAACATGACGGAGCACGTAGCCAAGATATGTCGCCAAGACGACACCCCGAACACTTTCACTGACGAGGAGGCCGACCGGCTACTACAAACCCACAACGATGCCCTGGTCGGGGAGATCCGAGTGGCCGACAATGTCATTCGTCGCGTGCTCATTGACAACGGGAGCTCGGCGGACATGATGTTTATGGACGCCTTCTCGAGGCTGAGGATTGAAGGAGCCGTCCTAACACCCGCCCAGACACCGTTATATGGGTTCTCGGGGGAGTGTGTCGGAGTAGCCGACACTGTCCGCCTCCCGGTTACGATTGGTGATGGCCTCAAGAGGGCAACCCGAATGGTAGAGTTCATTGTTGTAGATCGGCCTTCCGTCTACAATGTTATACTCGACCGACCAACCCTTAACGCCCTGAAGGCGGTGATCTCTACATACCATCTCGCCATGAAATTCCCCATCCCGAGCGGGGTCGGCGTGCTGCGCGGAAACCAGGAAGGAGCAAGGAAGTGCTACGTGGAGGCGGTGAACAAAGTGTGCCGGAAGGCCTCTGCCCGGAGTACCGTCGCAGCCATCTTCATGATGGAGGAGGTTGAAGCCCCCGCGGAAGGAGTCAAGCATCTGAGCGACCTCGACCCCCGAGTAACCGAGGAGGAAGTCCGAGCACATCCGGTTGAAGACCTTGTTCCATTTCAGCTGGAACCAGCGTATTCTGAGAGAGAGGTCATGCTCGGATCAAAGCACCCGAGTAGAACTTGAGCAATTCCTCCGAGAACACAAGGATGTCTTCGCGTGGTCCCATGAAGACATGCTTGGGATCGACCCAGCCGTGATATGTCACCATCTGAGCGTCAACCTGAGGCACAGGCCCGTGATTCAGAAGAGAAGAGCCTTTAACCCGGAGAGATACAAGGCTACCAACGTAGAAGTGAAGAAGCTCCTCGCAACAGATCTCATCAGGGAGGTCACGTACCCAGAGTGACTGGCCAACGTCATCCTGGTCAAGAAGGCGACGGGGAAGTGGCGTGTTTGCATCGACTACACGGACCTGAACAAGGCGTGCCCCAAGGATTGCTTCCCGCTCCCCCGAATAGACCAGCTCGTCGACGCGACAGCTGGCCATGAGCTGCTGAGTTTCATGGATGCGTACTCCGGGTACAACCAGATACCCCTTAGCGGAGCCGACCAGGCAAAAACGGCGTCCACGACCGACCACGGGCTGCACTACTACCGGGTCATGCCGTTTGGTCTCAAGAACGCCGGGGCAACCTACCAGAGACTGATGAATAAGATGTTCACCCCGTTAATTGGGCGATCCATGGAGGTGTACGTGGACGACCTGCTAGTAAAAAGCCGTCTTGCGAATGACCACATATGGGACCTCAAGGAGTGCTTCGAGATCCTGCGCCAATACAGAATGAATCTCAATCCAGCCAAGTGTGCGTTCGGTGTGGAGTCCGGGAAGTTCCTCGGGTTTATGGTGAACCACCGAGGAATCGAGGTCAACCCCGCAAAAGCACGGGCTGTCATGGACCTTCAGCCTCCTCGGACGAAAAAGGAAGTGTAGAAACTGACGGGAATGATCACTGCCCTATCCCTGTTCGTGTCTAGGTCCACTGACAAGTGCTTCCCCTTCTTCCAAGCACTCAAGAACAAAGGCAAGATCAAATGGGATGATGAGTGTGGTAGAGCCTTTGAGGGCCTAAAGGAGTACCTGGCGAGCCCACCATTATTGTCTAAACCCCTACCCGGAGAAACACTGTATGTGTACCTCGCCGTATCTGAAAAGGCTGTAAGCTCCATCCTGGTCTGAAAAGAAAACAAGGTCCAGCTTCCCGTCTACTACAGCAGCAAGGCTTTCCAAGGAGCCGAGGAGAGGTATACCCCCTGGAAAAGTTGGCCCTGGCCTTGGTCACTTCGGCCCGTAAGCTGAGGCCGTATTTTCAAGGTCATTCCATCCGAGTCCCAACTAGCTACCTACTCCACCAGGTCCTCCAAAGCCCCGAGTTGTCGGGAAGAATTGCAAAGTAGGCGATAGAGCTAGGAGAGTTCGATATCGAGTACATCCCCCGCACCGCGATCAAAGCACAAGCGCTAGCCGACTTCGTGGCCGAGTTCACGGGCGCTCCCGGACAGACCCCCGAGTGCTCAGGGAAGGTGATTAACGCGCCCGTCGAGTACGGCCCGACTGCTAGTAGCCAGAGCGAGGAGGGGTGGAAGCTGTATGTCGACGGGTCCTCCAACGCAGGGGGCTCTGGAGCAGGCCTCGTTCTAATCAGCCCAGACAAGTACAAGACTAGCCAAGCACTATGCTTCAACTTCAAAACGTCAAACAATGAGGCGGAGTATGAGGCTGTCCTAGCCGGGCTCAGACTAGCCTGAGAACTCGAAGTACAAGAAATTGAGATCTTTAGTGACTCGATGCTCGTCGTCAATCAGGTAACCGGGGAGTTCCAGGCGAAAAAGGAGCGCATAGTGAAGTACTTGGCCAAGGTCAAGGTTCTACTCGGACAGTTCAGGAGTTTCCGGGTAACAAGGATACCGCGTCCCAAGAACAGCGAAGCGGACGCTCTCGCTTGGCTCGCCTCGGTGAATGACACCGAAGGCCTTGTCTCGTTCCCCATCGAACGACTAGACCAGCTGAGTATCGAGCGAGAAGAGCAAGTCCTCTGTTCCGGGAACGTGACGACTTGGATGGAGCCAATTATTCACTGTCTCACCGAGTCCCAGCTTCCCGAGGACCGAGAAGAGGCCCGGAGGATCAAGAACACCTCAGCCAGGTACACGATCATCAACGGCAGATTGTATCACCGGGGGTATTCGGCCCCGTACTAATGTTGTGTCGGCCAGGGTGAAGCCGAGTACCTGATGAGGGAAATACAAGGTGGGGTGTGCGGGAACCACTTGGGGGGGAGAGCCCTGTCATTTAAGTGCCTGCGACAGGGGTACTACTGGCCTACCATGGGCAAGGATACAATGGAATTCACCAAGAAGTGCCTCAAGTGCCAACAGTTCGCCCACGCCATTAAGTCTCACCCTGAAAAGCTGACCTCGGTAATATACGCATGATCGTTTGCTAAATGGGCCCTTGACTTGATCGGATCACTACCTATGGCCCGATCACAACTTCGGTATTGCCTAATGGCCATAGATTACCTCACGAAGTGGATCGAGGTTGAGCCGTTAGCCCAACAAACGGAGGCCAAGTGTACGAATTTTTTGTGGAAAAACATCATATGCCGATTCGGGTTACCTCACACCGTCGTCACGGACAACGGGAGACAATTCGACAATCCGAAATTCGTTGCACTTTGAGAGCAGTTCGGAATAAGGAAAGTGTTCTCCTCCCCCGGGCACTCCCAGAGTAACGAGCAAGTCGAAGCGGCAAACAAAACCATCAAGGAAAACTTGAAAAAGAACCTTGAAGGGCATAAGGGGGCCTGGATCGACGAGCTACCCCGAGTACTCTGAGCTTACCGGACCACTAAGCGCACGGCGACGGGGGAAACCCCATTTGCCATGGCATTCGGAGTAAAGGCCGTTATTCCGGTCGAAGTCAGACTGTCGAGTCTCCGAGTAGAAAATTATGACGAAGACGACAACGCTGAGCTCATGTTACCTGAGCTTGATCTGGTTGAAGAACGACGGGAACAAGCCCTGATCCGAACAGCAGCGCGCAATCAGGTTGTGGCTAGGTACTATGATAAGAAATTCCGGCCCCGCGTCTTCCGAGTAGGGGATCTGGTTCTGAAGAAGGTGCTGGTTCAAGAACCCGGGTTAGGCTCGTTCGGCCTGAAGTGGGACGGACCATATAGGATTGTCGAAATTGTTCGACCAGGAACCTATCGGCTAGCCGACCAAGACGATAGGGCCCTCGGACACCCATGGAATGTCGACCATCTGAAGCGGTTCTATCAGTAAATTTATGTTTTGGGCCGAGATGTAAGGGTTAAATGATTAAATAAATGAAGTGAAGTGTATATTTTCCGCAACTCTCGTGGTTCTCGGACCATGGCAGCAGGTCCCTTGACCGGGCACTGACCAAAATTGGAGGTGCCCGACCAGGACCCAACGTGCCCTTACACGCAATTCCCGTGGTTCTCGGACCACGGCAGTAGGTCCCTTGACCGGGCACTGACCAGAATTAGAGGTGCCCGACCAAGACCCAACGTGCCCTTACACACAACTCCCGTGGTTCTCGAACCACGGCAGTGGGTCCCTTGACCGGGCACTGACCAGAATTGGAGGTGCCCGACCAGGACACAACATATGCCTTCAGCCGACTAGGATCGAAGTTGGGTCAACTAATTAACCCACATCGACCAGGGGGGAAGGGAGTAAGTGAGTACTCCGAGTATATCAGCAGTTATAGTGCTCCCGAGTACATCAGTAGTTTATTAATGTAAAGTTTATTAATGATAAGCAAAAGGCAAAACCGATATAACAAGACGAGAAAAAAGAAAAAAGTTTATTAATGAAAAATAGGTGGGGGGTACAAGTCGGGCACCCCCGAGCCCAAAAAAAAAAAGAAGAAAGAAAACAAAAGTTCACGCCGTTTGGTCGGGCTGGTCGGATGTCGCGGGTGGAGCTGGGATGGTCGGCTGCTCGGGCTCCGCTGCCAAGGTCGGCTCGACGTCGCCAATAACAATGACATCCTCAGCTGGGCGGACGACATCGGTCACCTCCCCTTCCTCGGCTGCCTGAGCACCCTCCCCCTTAGCGGCGGTGTCCCCCGACTCCTCCAGTACGAAGGACCAATCTACCTCGACCACCGTGGGGTTCGCACGGCGAAAGCCCGCCTTCATATCCCGTATACCTTCTTGGTACTCGGCGACCAGGCGGGAGTTGAAGTCGTCCGACTGCAAGTACTCGTCCACCGCCTGGGCCCGAGCATCTTTGAGTGCAGCAGGAAGGGTAATCTCCACGTACCGAGTGTGCTCCGCCCTGGCCGAGGCGAGCTCACTTCGAGCTACCCTCAAAGCCTCCTCGGCGTCCTTCCGAGCAGCCTCGGCAGCAGACGCCCTCTTCTCGGTGTCCCTGAGCTGCTCCTTGGCCATCTTCACTTTGCCCTCGGCCAGCTTCGCCCTCTCCTCGGCGGCCTTCTCGGCGTCTTTCGCCTTGCCCTCGGCTTGCCTGAGGTCGCGGATCTCCCCTTCCATGTGGTTGGCGCAACCCCGAGCAGCCGCGTTCCCCGAGAAGGCGAGACACAAGGCCTGTCATAGAAACCAAGTTAGGCACGGGTATGCGTGCTGCCCTGAGAAGATTGTAAGTTTGAAAGTACAATAAGATACTCACCTCAATCAGCTTCCCAGCGTAATCGTGGAAGGCGTTGATTGGGTTCGAGCGTTTAGGTGACTCGGCTACCTCCACGGTCAGCTTCTTACTGAACTTGGCTACGAGCGCCTTGTGGGTGGAGGCTCCCCGCCTAGCCGACTCACCGACAGGAGCCGGGACGATGTCGCGAGACCTCTGGTCGTCGCGGTGGCCACGCTGGGAAGACGACCCGCCGGTCGACCGATTTTCCCTTGACTGGCTCGAGCGTACGTCGGAGCGGTCGGATGGCTTTGCCGGCGGGGCTGCTGAAGGGGGCTGCTGAAGGGGCTGGTACTCGAGTAGGCGGCGCTGCCGAGGGAGCCACGACCTTTTCGTGTTGAACGACTGAGGCATCCACGGGCCTTCTCAGCAGAGCATCGTCTAAGGCACCAACCTTGCCTTTGCCGCGGTCACCTAACTTGGCCATCTTGCTCAGCTGGGCTATCTGTTCCTCCTCGGTTGCACGCTTCTTCCCGCGTGGACCCTTGTCGGCCATTGGTTCTGCAATAAAAATGAAGACAGTCAGTACTCGACTAGTCAGACCAAACTAAGATGCAGTTAATAATATGACCTTCGATCCGAAGACTCCGGATGTGGTAGAGTTCCCGGAGAACCAAATCCATGTCCTCGTCAGCAACCCTCGGACCCTAGTTCCCGGGAGAGGGGTCACCCGACTGCAGGTCATGAACCGTGGCCGCCGGTACTCCCCCTGGAACCCCGGATCATTCAGACGAGGTCTCGTCCTCGGCAGGAACGAGTGTCAAGGAGCGGTAGTGGACGGCTGGAGCCGGCAGCTGGGCAATTGTTACAACCCCGCTCAGGGAGGCACTCGGCTGGTCTCCGAGTCGGCCGGAAGTGGATGATGAGCCGACCCAGTTGTGTTCTTCCAGGCCCGCAGAAGATAGGAGCCTAGTTTGACTTCGTTCGAGGTCGGTCAGTTCCCGAAGCGCATCCACCCTGTCCAGCGTCAACTCGGGTATGTGCGGTGCCCAAGTCCACACGTAGCCCCTCCTGAACTTGGTGGGTACTCTCTCCGAGGAAGGGACCCCGTCGTACGGGAGTTGGCCGTGCAGCCACTGACCACCTGCGTAGAACCACAGGTGCTTGAACTGCTTGTTCGAGTTGGGGAACCCTGTGATAAACGTACCCTTGAGAACTTGGAAGTAATAGAACCCCGTCGATGACGAAGCCGACTTCATCCGGTATAGGTTCTGGAAGGCCCTGAACGGCAACTCGGCGCTGAAGTACTTCAACCACATAATGAAGCAGTCGACCAGGATGTGGTAGGCGTTGGCGTTCAGCTGCGCTGGAGCCACATTGAGCCTGACTAGCGCCCTCCTCAGGTAGGGGTGGAAGGGCAGATGAAGCCCGGCCCGCAGGTACTCGGCTGACAATGCGATGTAGCTGGGGGTGGCCAAGATGGAAGGTCGTTCTCTCCGGGAACCCTAAGGTCGACCTCGCTAGGAATCTGGAATTCTTCTTGGAGTGCGTCCAAGTACCTTGGTGTGATGGCTGAAGTGTAAAAGTCCACAGTGTAGACGGGGCGGCCGGCAGCTAAGTTCACCATCTCCACATCCGACCGGCGGAACACCCGCTGGTCGTTGATTCGCATGGGTCGGCTACCCGGCTTCCAGCGCGTGTGGATGGGTTCTCCAGGTGGCGCAGTGCTGTCCAAACCCTGCGAGTCCTCCCGGCATGACGTGCTAGCCTCGCTCACCGTCCTCTCCGCCGCCTCTCCCCCCTCGGCTGTGAGGTCGACTACTGGCGCCGATTACGCCCGAGTAGCACCATCCAGTTCCTCGACGAACCTCCTGTCTGGTCGAGTCCTCGGGCCTATTCTCAGGATTTCCTCTAAACGGGCGGCCCCCTCTTGGCTACCCGGGGAAGGCACGTCTGACAGGCCCGAAAGCTGGTCGGGGGTCTGGTCCCTAGGAGCCGCCACCTCCTGGGTCGACGACGAGCTTGTGCTTGTGGTCGAGCTAGAGCTATTGGGGATGTCCACACTCCCGGACACGGTGTCGTTCTCGGAATCAGACATGTCACTCATGGCTGGAAAAAAGAAATCTTTACCTTCTCGGATGCTCTCGGGAATGGTCTCTGAAGCAGCTTCTCTCGGCAGCTCTCGGCAGACAGCTTGCTCTTTGCGTGAATCGTGTAGGAAAGGGGAGAACCCCCCTCCTATTTATAGGCCTGGACCTGCAATAAATGCAAGCGCGAACTTCGAGGAGGCCCTTCGGCTTCCCCGCCAATCCCGCCCTTTTCGAATTTCAAAATTCAAGTGTCGCTTCGCCTGCCTGTTGGTCGCACGACGACACGTGGTAATGTCGACACGTGGCGTCCCAGTCTATTGCCTCCCCCAAACAAGCCGACTGGACCAGAATATCTGAATACCCCCCAAAACACCCGAATACACGCCGAGCAGCGCCTAGCCAGCCGAGTACCCCTAGCAGGGCGCCTTCACCTCGGTAAAGCACATAGCAACCCTGGTCATATCAGCCCAGAGATGCTGGGGGGCTTATGTTGATGCCATAATTTGCTCCGGCGACAAAGTACCGTCTCCGATCGTACTCCGACAACGTGCCGTCTAAAGTATCCATTCGGCTGGACCGGACTTACTTGACCGACCTGACACGGATACTCCGAGAACATCTCTGGCCGACCACATTTAGCCATTGGGCAAGGACTGGACCCGTACTCAGAACGAATAGTACCCCGGGCAGCCTACGCTGGGTCAATCACCTTGGCCCCACTCCTGCCGCCTTGTACCTGACATGGGTCATGTCAGGTACGTGCCTTGGGCAGGGTTCGCCCACCTACCGCCGCAGCACGTCACATCACCACCGCCCCCTACTCTGACACGGGCTACCCCTGCAAGTGCTGACAGTGTGTCAGCCTAGTACCCCTGGTACCTGACCGGAGACACGTGACGACAGCCCATTGGGCCCCTAATGCCTGCAAGCCTAGGCCTATCCACCCCTCGGGTATCCTAGGTAGCTGACCCGGCCGGGTCGTCCCGAGCACCCGGACCCGCGAGAAACGCTTATAAATATAGGGCAACCCCTCAAAACCAGGTATGGTCATTTTCCTTGCCAAAGCTCTGTCTCTCCTTTCGCTAATCAGTTCCCTGACTGACTTAAGCATCGGAGTGCCCGCGGCAGACACCACACCGGTGTCCCCATCATTCCAAGGTGCTTTCCTTTTACAGGTGACCGACAGCTAGGGCTGGCAATACGGGTCGCGACACGACGACACGATTCGAAAATGACACGAATTTTACGAAACAAAAACGACACGAATAGTGATCGGGTCAAACCGAAATTGACACGGAAAAAAAACGGGTCGTGTTCGGGTTGGACCCGTGTAACCCGAACACGACCCGTTTTTTTCGTGTCAATTTCGGGTCAAATTTTGTGTCAATTTCAGGTCGATTTCGTGTCAATTTTGGGTCTATTTCGTGTCAACTTCGTGTCCATTTCGAGTAAATTTCAGGTCAACCTGAATTTGACCCGGTTCCAACACAAATATGTCCATTTCGGGTCAAATTTCGTGTCGATTTCGAGTCGATTTCGGGTCATTTTCGTGTCACGTGTCATTTTCGATTCTTGTCGTGTCGCGGGTCATTTTCGGTTCGTGTCGTGTCAACCCGTTTCGGGTTCGTGTCGTGTTCGTGTCACGTGTTGCACAAATTTTCGTGTCGCGGGTCGTGTTCGGGTCGGGGGAAAAAAAATTTAACACGGTTCTAACACGATACAAACACGACACGTGACACGAATTGCCACCCCTACCGACGGCGGAGCAACTGGCCTGTCCTGACCGGACTACCCGACCACCTTGGGTGTTGCTGCCGGAGTCGTACTCGGCATCAACAATAATCAAATAGTAATTACAATGCACTTCACTTATAATAGTAAGAAATTAAAAAAATTAAAAAGAAAAAAAGAAATTAAAAAAATCAATCCTCCATCAATAGAGGTTTTTTGGGACGTTGGCCAACTGGGCCAGCAATGATGAGTGAAGATGGCGCGAAAGGGGGGGTAGGGGGTGTGGTTTCTGCAGATCGGGGGGGGGGGGGGGGGGGGGGGGTGTTTGGGGCGGTGGGGGGGGGGGGGGGGGGGGATCGGTGTGGTGGGAGGGGGGGGGGGTCTGATCGACGAGGGGGTGAAGCGCGGTGATTCTACAGATCGGGGGGATCATAGGGACTGTAGGGGTGGGTGGTCGGATCGCCGGGGGGGGGGGGGAGGGGGGGTCTTCACAAGGATCTGGGAGGCACGGACGAGAGGGGGGTTGGGTTCACTAGAGCTCGCACGGGGGAATCCATTGCCGGCACGTGGGGGTCCATCACTGGTGCATGGCAGAGTTCATCGCCAAGGGGGAAGTGGGCTTCATTGGCATCGTGGGGGAATGCGGCTAGTCGCGGGGGAGGGGGGCTTGTCGCTGGGGTCTGGAGGGGGGAGGGTTCGTCACCATCGTCAGGGGGGAGGAATGGATCACTGGATCAGGGGGTCATCGCCGGTGTCAAGGGGATGGGTTGAGGGTTGTTAGTTTTTTTTTTAATTTATTTTTTATATATTATTTTTATTTTAAATTTTTTTAGTTTATGTTAACATGAGGTCATGTGCATTATAATTATAATACACAAGTAACATTTCAGTCGTTCGATTACATATTAACAGTTTTTAAAAAGGGTCTCTATCAATAGGATATATCAAAGGGGTTGTACTAAAGCCCTTCCCTATTTTGTGATTCATTTTACAAATACATTAGATAATATGAGTATTTGTATTACTAAAGGGATTTTTTTGGGTATTTTCTATATCATGAATAAGAAGAGCTACCATTCACATTGCTCAATTTGTAATTTAATTAAGCCTTAGGTGTATGTGCTTAAAATCCTTCAAATATCATGTGTCTTATATCACACACCTTTCTTAAAATCCTTCATATCACACACCTTTATGTCTTTTGAATAACATTAGGTTATTAATTGACATGCCACTTTTATTAACACGACATTTGATTATTAGGAAGAAGGATATGTGAGAATTAGATCCCATTAAGTATGCTAAAAGTACTCTTTGAAAAAAATTTTGGATACGTTGAAAGGAACATCCTTCTTTTTTGTTTTTTTGGTTGAATAAAGGAACATCCCATTAACAATTGAGCTTAATAATCCTCCTATTGAAAAATTTTAATAACCATACGAATTATGAACGTTAGATTGGCGTGAAGCAAAACTGGTATAACATCAAACCATGTTGTGAATATTATTAAGTAGCTCCTTAATAACATCTCGAACGTTGTTGATTAGACATCCTAGAAATGTACGAACATGTTTTTTTTTTTTTTTCCCCCTCTTTTTGCTCGGAAAAAATGAACGTTAAAAGGATCTCCAAAGAACAATGACGTTGAGGCCCTAACTAACCAAAATTATTCCTACTCAATTAAAAAAAGAAAAAGGCAAAAAGACTCGACAACCAAACAAATGACTTTCACTTAAAACACTCGATTACTTTCCCTTCTCCAACGTCATTGCATTATTTCAGGGGTCAAAGTTCCAAACTTTTCTAATTTTATCTCTAATTCTCTTATAAGATCCAGTAAATCAGAGACACTGTTTTCCTTTGTTCCCAACGTTCGAAAAATGAAATACCTGGCTTCTACAATTCCATTATTTACCAAACACGTTGTCAATAATTAAACAATAAATTCAGCCAAAAAAAAAAAAAGTACCGACATCAATTGGGCCGTGACGGCCCACGATGGGTTTGGTTGACTAACAGCTAATTACCGTACACGCGGAGAAAATCCAGCGGGGGTGGTGCATGGGAAATACAATGCACCTGCAGGAGTAATATTACTGTCAGTAAATGTGAAGGAAACGGTCGAGTTTTCTGTTGATGTGGGGCATCGTGGTGCGTGACAAGTGGTCCCCACCCACCAGGGTCTCTCAGCCATCTGTCCTTGTCAATCGGCTAACACGATGGGTCCCACTTCTTCCCCACTCTACGATCTCGATCTCCTCGAATCACTTCTCTCTTTTCATAAATACCCCTCCCTCCCTTCCTCCACTACTTCACTAGCTCGCTTCACTCACTATCAATCGTGTCCGTACCCAAAAGAAAAAAAAAAAAAAAAAAAAACATCGCTTTCGCTATCTCTCACATACTCGCATGCTCTGGTTTTCCAAGAAGAACGAGAAACAGAGCATGGAGCGTCTCTCACTCTTCTTCTTCCTCATTTCCCTTTTAGCATTTGCAGGTATGAAAAACAAAACAAAAGTTTTAGTTTTTTTCCTTTCATTTTTTGTATATATTTATATGTACATTTTCTGATGCAATGTCGTGTATGTATTTACAGATGGGGGTTCGATCGGAGTGAACTACGGTAGAATAGCGAACAACCTTCCGTCGGCAGTGAAAGTTGTTCAACTTCTCAGATCCCAAGGCCTGGAGCGAGTTAAAGTCTACGATACCGATCCGGCGGTTCTGAAGGCAATCTCGGGCACCGGCATTAAAGTTACCGTCGACCTTCCCAACGAGCTTCTCTCCTCCGCCGCTCGCCACCAGTCCTTCGCTAACTCATGGGTCCAGCGAAACGTCGTCGCTTACCATCCTTCCACCCAAATCGAAGCCATTGCCGTGGGAAACGAGGTCTTCGTGGACACACACAACACGACGAAATTCCTCGTACCCGCCATGAAGAACATCCACGCAGCTCTCGTGAAGAACAACCTCGACTCCGCCATTAAAATCTCCTCCCCCATCGCCCTCAGCGCTCTCCGGAACTCCTACCCTGCTTCGGCCGGGTCGTTCCGGCCCGAACTCGTCGAACCGGTCTTTAAGCCAATGCTGGATTTCCTACGCGAAACCGGTTCGTTCCTCATGGTGAACGCCTACCCCTTCTTCGCTTACGAGTCAAATTCCGACGTCATTTCGCTGGACTACGCTCTGTTTAGGGAGAATCCGGGGGTTGTCGATGCCGGTAACGGCTTGAGGTACTTCAACCTCTTCGACGCACAAATCGACGCCGTTTTCGCCGCTATGTCGGCTCTGAAATACGACGACATTAAGCTGGTCGTGACTGAAACCGGTTGGCCTTCGAAAGGAGACGAGAACGAGATCGGTGCGAGCGTGGAAAACGCAGCGGCGTACAACGGGAACCTCGTCCGTCGGATCCTCACCGGAGGTGGGACCCCATTGAGGCCGAAGGAGGATCTGACCGTCTATCTCTTCGCGCTCTTCAACGAGAACCAGAAAAACGGTCCCACATCGGAGAGGAACTACGGGCTGTTCTACCCCGACGAGAAGAAAGTCTACGACATTCCGTTCACCGTCGAGGGATTGAAGGACTACCACGACGACAGGTCGCCGGCGACCGGAGGGCGGCAAGAGTCGGCGCCGGTGGAGGGAGGCAGCCCCGGCGGGAGCGTGTCGAAGAGCTTGACGGGGAACACGTGGTGCGTGGCAAACTCGCAGGTGGGGAAAGCAAAGCTACAGGCGGCTCTAGACTACGCCTGCGGTGAGGGGGGGGCGGACTGCCGTTTGATTCAGCCAGGTTCCACGTGTTACGATCCCAACACGGTGGAGGCCCACGCCTCTTTCGCTTTCAACAGTTATTATCAGAAGAACGGACGTCAGATGGGCTCCTGCTATTTTGGGGGAACGGCGTACGTCGTCACTCAACCACCCAGTGCGTATTCTATCCCTTTCCCTTTAATTTACTTCTTTTTTTTTTTTTTGACGAAATAATTTACTTCTTTTTACTACCCACGTTAGCTTCTATTTCGGCGCTCGTTAGTCACCTTTATATCCATTTGCTAACGTGCGCCGATTGAGGTTGAGTGACGACGTACGAGAAAAAGAAAAAGAAAAAGGAAAAGATGGTAAGCTTGTCTACGGACCAGAGAACCACAGTGGTGCACGCCGGGTCAAGGAAAGGTCAAACATAGTCACGTGCTCGTGCGAGTGGCGGAGAATTCATTGCTGACGTGGCGTAACTTTTGGATTGTATTGTCGACTGTGGTTTTAATGACCGAAGATTTAATGGGTTGCGTGAAATGTGTAAATATTTGGGACATGACAGCCTTGAATTTTGGCTTTTGAAACCTCGATGGTACCAAAG
>JAFMPE010021106.1:0-15844 GCA_024759925.1 Ficus religiosa | reverse complement strand
CCAAAATGGATTTTTGTTTTGGATAATCATATGAAATTTGATTCTAGTGTAATGTGTACCATTACATGACGGTTTTGCTCAAAACCGTCGTGTAATTAGGCTTGAATTAAAAAAAAATTGACTTTTTTTTTTGTGATAGCACACATTACATGACGGTTTTGCTCTGAAACCGTCATGTAATGTGTGTCATTGCCCAAAAAAAGCCAATTTTTTTTTAATTCAAGCCCAATTACATGACGGTTTTTCAATTACACAACGGTTTTGGGTCAAAACTGTTGTGTAATGTAGTGATTACATGACGGTTTTGAGCCGAAACCATCGTGTAATCACTATATTACACGACGGTTTTGGAGGAAAACCGTCGTATAAAGTTCTCAATTTACGGCGTTTGCTATTGTATTTCTTGATTCGACGACGGTGTAAACCGTCATGTAATATTGAGATACCACGACGGTTATGGAACCGTCGTGGTATCTTCCACGACGCTGAATTACACGACGGTTGTCTAACCGTCGTGTAAACTTTATACGACGGTAAATAACCATCGTGTAATCCATAATTTTTGCTAGTGGTTGGTCAAAAACATTTATGGTCATTAATGAGCATTAAACTTAAAAGTTGATCATTAAATATTGTTTTAAATTGGAAATTTACTGTTAACTTGCTATGTAAATATCTTTTGAATAGAATCTAAATTAGTTTATTCCTTGTTTCATATCCATTATGAATTCCGTTTATTCAGAATCTTTTTTATTAATTGTTCTTCTCTCTCTCTCTCTCTTTTCCATCTAAGAAAGGACTTGGGTAAAAACAAAAGAAAGGACAAAATTTCGAATTCAAAGTAGCCAGCGACAAGAAGATCTTCGTCACTAGGTAGTGATAATATAAATAGAAATAATATTTTATAAACCAAAAAAAAAAAATCACATTCCCACTATATGTAGAATTATATATATATATATATATATATTTTTTTTTTTTTCAAAGCAGGGAAAAAAAAAAAAAAAAAAAAACCCCACGTCTTTTTTAACCCTAACTTCACTTCATGAACCTTCAACTTTACTCCATACAAATTTTTTTTTTTTCTCAAAAATGAAAGCAAACAAGAGTATCCCTCTTATTAATTTGTTGTTGTTGAAACATAATTAATTAAAAATTATACTTAACATAAAACATGAGTATCTCTTTTTTTGTGATATTTAACATAATTAAAAGTTACATGTGAATTTTTGAAATTGGGAATTCTTTGACAAATGGATTTTGGGAGCGGATACTGAAGAAGAGAAGTTTGACTGAAAAACCAGGTTGCATTTTATAAACTAAAAGAAGGAATCTTGAGAAGATGCGATGACCAAAAAAAAGGACGGAGGAGTTTGTTTTTCTCCCTGTATTTTGTACTAGCTTTGTAATATATTTTATTTAATGAAACTTCATTTCATAAAAAAACCAAAAAAAAAAAAGAAGAAGGAAGATTTGTAGCAAAAAAGGTAAAATTAGAAAAATGGCCATTAAAATAAAAAAGAAAAAGAAACAAATTCCTTTCCATTGTTGAATCTATATTTTGATTACAAATATTCATTTTCCACTTCAAAATAAAAGAATATTTTTTAACTAATAATGTTTAAGGTGAACAAGTAGCGTAATCTGCTAGCTAGAACAAGTCATACAAAATATCACATCATCAAATGCAATTAAATCATGCGCTTTTATTTATTTATTTATTTTTTCTGTAACCACCCATGTTTACACACCTTTTTCTAAGTACCAATATATACAGATACAGAAAAGCTAAAAAAGGCTTAACGTGTTTAATTTTCATGTTTTAATTTTAAGCAATGCTATTGAGTAACGTTATATCAACATTCTCAATTTCTTTTTTTTCTTAAAAAGGTGTCATTTTCAACATTTTCTTACATGCAAAAAAGTTAACCCATCAAATGTATACATATCAAAAGCTTGCAGGTAAAATTAAAAAAAAAAAAAAAAAATCACTGCTATTAGAGTTGTATTTACCTCCATTTCCATTTTAAATGGGACATTATCATGTGTACGAGTTTTCATAATAAAATTGTTTAAATTTGTATAAGGATTTTGAGTTATAAATCTCAAGCAATCCCAGAAAGCCCTAATTATTGACATGAAAATTTCCATATATATATATATATATATAAAAAGAGGAAAATTTTGACATGTTTTCACAGTTTTACGTCTTCTTTCATGAGTTGATATTTTTCTTAATTTGTCGGCAGAAGTGAATTATTGTACGCCATCTAGGTGTACTCGGATAACGAAATATGCAAAAAGAGACAAAAGGACTGCCATTCTTTTTGAAAGTTTCGGACCTCAAGTTCATGTTTTAAAGCTGTGTGTGTTGCACACTCAACACTCTTCTTCTAAGTTCTAACTTCTTTTCTTCCTTCTTCTCACTTTCGCTTTGGCTTTGATATATATATATACACGCACGCATATACATGTATATATGGCATATCGTATGGAGTTAGAGATTTCAAATGGCAGCTCACAGGTGAAAGTGGTTGAAAATCTCTGATGGATCGAAATTTCGATTTATAATTCATTTCGAAAGCCCAATATCTTACTGGAGGAGATTCTGCGTTCAAACTCGTTATACCATTTTGGTGGATAGTAAATATGTAAGTTTTTTATTTTCTTAATATATAATTTCATCTTATTTTTCTTTTATTAGAGGAGATTCTGCGTTCAAACTCGTTATACCATTTTGGTGAATAGTAAATATGTAAGTTTTTTTGTTTTCTTAATATATAATTTCATCTTTTTTTTCTTTCTTTCTTTTTTTTTTCTGCTCCTTTCTGTCAAACTTCATTCTGTGCCACGTCAATAACAATACATTATATTATAGTTTAGTCATTTGATTTTGATGAGGAGATTAATTGTTGGTACCCATAACTTATTTTTTTAAAATTATTCTCACATTTTTTTTATTTACTTGGAGGGAAGGATTTCAAACTTAAGCCTCCTTTTTTTTTTTTTTTGAGAATGAAATTAAGCTTATGTTTGGTGAACCAACTCAACTTAAACCAAACTCAAATTTTTTATCTCAATTTTAATCTTTTTCTGAAAAGTCAATAAAGTTTATAATTACCTTTTAAAAAGTAAACTCAACTTAAATTTAAAAATTTCATCTCATCTCAAACTCAACTCATTCACCCTAAGACTTTACTTTTATTTTTAATTTAAATTAAGACTCTACTTGACTCAATATAACACTGGGTTACTTACCTCTTTTTTATATATGATTTTTGAAATGTTTTTGAAATTATTTTTAATTGCACTCAAATGGAGACAAAAAACAAAAGACAAAAAAAAAAAAAAAGATTTTTCATACTAGAATGAGCTGACAATTTTGATTGACAAGTCTACTAATATTTCCTATATTTTAGGGGATAATTTTCTCATTTTTTGTGCTAAGACTAATTGATTGACGTACTCGTAAGAGTCATGAATATGGACCACTGAATCTAGACGTAATCTTGGGGAGGTGGAAGCCAAACCCGAGGCCCGTCTCTCACCCGGAGGACCACCTAAATTCTAAAATTAACCTACCACCACTAGGGGTGTTAAGGATTCGGTGCAGAGATAGCGTCCAGGTTCAATGAATCAGATGTGCTAATTTTATGTCCTTTTCTTGACTTTAACGACACGTTTGTTTGGTGCTGTTCAATGCGTTGCGGACCGCATCATTTAATGGGGAACTGCGAAGTCCAACGGCTGGCGCGTAAAACGGGATCGGATCTAAAAAAACTGTCCAGGTTCAGTGAACCTAGCCAACCGGCCAATTTGGCCAACTTGCCGGTTTTCCACATTTCCTTTTTCTTAGATTTGCAGAAACATAATTTTCAACATAGGAAACTAATTTCCGGACTTTGTGTTTTGCCATGTTTACCCTTTACTTTTACATGCATACATGATACATACATACATATATATATATATATTTCCACGATGTAAAACATGGATCATTAATTATTTATGACACATAAACCAAACCGGCTTATAATTAGCATAACTTTCTAGAGGCTGTTTTTGACATCTCGAGTCTAAAAACCAAATCCTAGAAAAACTATTGTTGACTTCTCAAGTCTAAAAGCTATTTTGGAAAGTATTCGAATAATCTGTCACAAGAATTTTAATTCTCTAGTTAAGAGCTTTTAATCAAAACTGTAAAATATGATTTTTTTTTTTTTTGTTGGGAATTCTTCTAAATAAACTTTGAAACTTATACCGGAGTTTCAATAAAAATATTATGAACTTCGTTCGAACATGTTTATTTCTTATTTGAAAATTCACAGCTTTTACTTCTTTTTATTGACTAAAAACAAAAATAAAGTTAAATTAAACTCTTCAAAATGGAGCTAAAAGACCTAATATATTCTTGGCGAAAACATCCATAGATATATGCATGTCATATTTTGCTCACAAATAAATTTTATATGATTTCTTTGATTTTTTTTTCTTTTTGGGCAAATTAAGGAGGTGAGAAATCATATTGCAAATTTTTTGGTATTAAAATGTTGGCCACCATTAAGCTAAACTAGCTTGTGACTATTTATATTTATACATAAACTAATAATTACAAAATGTGAATATTTTTGAACTACACCTCATAAATTCATTATTATTTAGGCCAAATTTGTAACTAAAATAATTTTAAGTATATGAAAAAAAAATTTCTGAAAGTTCGTTGAAACAACATGAATATGACCTTTGAGGAGTAGTAACAGTCAGTATACACTAATTAAAAAAAAATTCTGAAAGTTCGTTGAAACAACCTCAATATGACCTTTGAGGAGTAGTGGCAGTCAGTATACAAACCACGAGCGACCGATACCTAAATACAATTGGTTGTTTTAATCAGTCAAGAACCACAAGTATTGACCGAGACAAAAATTGCAAACCCACAAGTATTGACTTTTTTTTTTTTTTTTTTTTGCCCCGTGAGGAATATTATAAGGTTTTTTTTTTTTTTTGAAAGGTATTATGAGGTGTTGTTAATCTTACTTTTTTTTTCTATATATATATATATTAATTAATAATCTTGCCCTTTGAAACTGACATTCATTAGCCATGTATGTATATAATCGTCATTGTTGTGACGTCCTACATATATAATACACATCTCTTATTTAAAAAAGAAAAAATATTTAAGACCGGAGATTCATACATGAAAAAAAGGAAAAAGAAAAAGAAAAAGAAAATAACAGTTTTCTATAGATAATTAAAATCAATAGCACATTTTTTTAAAGGAAGAAAGACCAAAATAACATATTGAATTTCATAATTTTTCATAATATAGCAGGGGTAAATTTTGATATGCAAAATAGCATATTGTCTTTAAACTCAAATAGGAAATCTCCAAAATACCCCTCACAAACAAAACCCCCTTGGGACCCCATAGTCCTCGAGAACACAAAAACAACCCAGCCAAAAATTCATAACCCTAGCGGACCTCACCATTGTCAACACCAATGACTGTCACCGGAGGTCGCGAATCAGATGTCGAGAACTTCAACGAGATGGCGACAGTCGCGAGCTTGGAGGCAAATTGCTATCTCCTCACCTAATTTAAGCTCCACATGTCCTAGATCTCGTCTCCATCGTGAAATTCGCAATCGACACCATCACCAACTCCATTGCGACCATAATGACGAGATTCACAAATCCCAATGGTAGAAATCGCGAATATTTTCTCCATCAAATTGGAATCATGACCGCGATGTGGGATTCGCAATGAAATCTGACGAGTTCTCATTGGCAGCGGCACGAAATCTCTGACGATCTTGCGGTTTCTTATTCTCTATCTTCGTGACTGTATCCTCTGGTGACTCCATGGCCAAAACTGGTGGTGGCTGACATGTTTGGGGGTTAGGGTTAGGGTTGATTTGGGCCTGAATTTGGGGATAAATTAGTTTTTTGCAATATTCAAAATTTTATAAAAGAAAATGAAAATAATAAAAATAACTATAAAAATTTTTAATTATTAACATTGATTGGTATATATTTAATATTAATCTATTAACTTTTAAATAAAAAACATTAAATAAGGATATTTACTTGTTAAATGGAAAATAGGAAATAATGATATTAACTTGTAAATTATAGTATTTACTTGATTTATTTATTAGTATATCTAACATTAACTTGATACAAATGGTATTTACTATTTAAATAGAAAATAATAAATAATGATATTTACATGTAAATATTGGTATTTACATTATTTATTTATCAGTAAATTGAATTTTTGTTACTACTATTATTTACTAATAAATCATAGATTTGTTAATAAATTACTAATAAATATAATATTTGTCAGAAAATAATATATTTACATATTTATTAATTCTTAGTAAAAAATAAAATTTATGAGTAAATAATCCTATTTACTTAATAGTAAAGTGGATTTGCCAAGTATAATGGCAAATAAATTACAAAACCAGTAAATGCGATATTTGCTTAATAAAATTAACTCATTTAATTCAAATATTTACAAGTAAATATAGGGATACAAAGTATAAAATAAGATGGATTTACAAAATAGATAAAATAAGCAAATCCAAATAATAAGAAATAATAGTAAATCTATATATTTACTAAGAAATAATGGTATCTACACATAAATCCTTTAATTGTCTTGTATTTTATACTTTTTATGTAAATAATTAATCTAAATCTTTACTAAATTTTTTTTTTAAAGATTCACTAAATAAATAATAGTAAGTCTATATATTTACTAACAAATAATGGTATTTACACGTAAATTATTTACTTGTCTTGTATTCTATACTTGTTATGTAAATAGTAAATCTAAATATTTACTAAGTATTATTAAAAAAATATTTACTAAATAAATATGAATAATTGCAAATAAATATGTTAATTTTTATTAAAATTCATTAATTACAAAATATACCTCAAAATTATCCCAAATTTAGCCCTAATTCAATTAAACCCTAACCTTGAATCCCCAATTACTATCGTCACTGCCACTGCTGCTTTTGTAGCCGTCATCGTCACCGTATCGCTAGAGAATACGTCTTGAAGCTTCCGAGAGCATCCGTCGTCACCCCATCGCCAGAGATTCGAGCATGTCATTTGCAGATTGCTATTGAGCTCACGAAACGTCGTCTTGCCGGCGAAATAGTTCGCAAAGCTTTTAAAGCCGTTGTGCCGCAATATCATCATAGATCTAGAAAACATGCATAGTCTGCAGATCTCGATCGCACGAAACATCTAATCACCGGTCGGAGATCGCGACCTTTGTTTCTCCATCGCGATTAGAGATTTGTTAGCGATTTCATTTTGCCATTGACGCGAGATCCAAGGTCCACCATTGACCAGACAAGAACGACAATCGTGACGTCGATCTGAGCTGCTACCGCTGGTATCATGAGCCTAACATAGCATCGTTGGAGATTTCCGGTAGCTACAGTTCAGGCAACCATGGTTTGGGGGCAAAAAAGGAATTCTACCACTACAAAAAGTCAAACATGCTATTTTTTTTCAATAAAAAGTCATACCTGCTATATATTAACAAGTGATATTAAAAAAAAAAAATGTCGTCTAGTATGATTTCCCTTTTTTAAATATGTAGAGGAAATATCGATAAATATAATAATAGAGGTTATTTTGCTAGTTAACTAATAAATTAACTAAATGATTGTTTGGGTAGTTTTGGAGACAGAGTTTTAGAGGTTGGTTTAAAAATGTGCGTTTGATTAAAATACGAATTGAAAATTTCTATACATCTCATTAACCACAAATGTTTTAGAGGGCGTTTGGATCATACGCTTGAATTGAAAAATATGAGCTATTTTGATTAGAGTTGAGTTGATCTTTGAAATTATGTATGTGTCAAAATTAATTGTTTGGAGTAAAAAATACAAACTTAAAATGTATTTGGAAAAAAATTATTAATATAGATCTTGTTTCGTTGTTTTCGAAATTCTATGTAAATAGAAAAATCATCTTATTTTGATTTGAAATAAAAAGTTATGGACTATGGTTGCATGTATAATCTAGTAATAGTAACACATTTGATTTTACCACAAAATGCAGATTTCGAACCCCCTCACCTTCAAGTTTAAAGGTCAAGTTTCTTGAAGTAAGATAAGATGTAGATTTGAGAATTTTGTAGTGGGTGGGTTTATTAACATCCCCCATTTTCTTTTCCCCACACACTTTCCAAAATCATCAACAAATTTAATTTTATAATTAAAAAATTACTTATTCTACCCTTAGTTTTCCCAAAATGCTCTTATAACTTAAATATTTATCTTATTTCTTTCTTTCTTCTTTCTTCTTTCTTCTTTCTTCACATACTAAATCTAATTTCCCAAAAAGCTCTTGTAACTAAAATATTTATCTTCTTTCTTTTTTTTTTTTTCTTTCTCCACGTACTAAATCTAAACCTTTGCACAATTTTTTTAAAAAATATGTTTTTTTTATTTTTAAATTTTTTTTCTCACGAGATTTCTTTTTTTTTTTTTTCTTTTTAGGTATCCAATACAAATTCTCCATCAGTTTATATGTTGAGATAAAAATCTATGAATTTATTTTTTGGTATCCTTCTTCTTGAGACGATAAATTCTTGAGGATAATATACTGACGAAGCTGACTATTCAATAAGCATGGTTGAAAATGTTATGAATTTAGTTAATACTTTCATTAGATAATTAAAAAAAGCTCACAATTTAGAGTTTGCATGAATTCTTAATAATTTTTCTTAGTTATTTATAAAATGAATAACCAATTAAATCAACATATTTGATTATAAATCCACATCATGCATGCGCATTTTCTATTTGCTTGTTATTTTTTAGAAAATAAAAAACCAGTTATAACATAGAACTATAAAAACTATTGAAAAATATGAATAATAACAAAAAAAATATTTTCTTTAAAAAATCTCTCATGGAAATGAATTAAAAAATAAAAATAAATAGAATATTTAAAAAAAAAAGTAAGGAAAAAAAATAGGAATTTAGATTGTAATTGAAGGAGAAAGAAAGAGTGAAATAAGTAATTATTTAATTCTAAAATTAATATAATGAGTAATTTTAAAAAATATTGAAGAAAATGAAATGATAGGGGTTAATAAACCCATCATTTTGTAGTTGAATAGTCAAATGGGACTCAATGGTACTTTCCAAATTTATCATTATTATTATTATTTTTTAAGTAGAAGAGGATGTGCATGAATCATGGCATATCCATGGATATTTATACATAACATAACATAATACACATATATACATACATACATGCATACACGCACGATTTTTATATGAACGATTTGAAAATTAATTAAAAATAATGGAAATGAAAGATCGAGTCCGACGCGGCATTCCAGTGGGCATCCACTCGTTGTGCCATATTCACCTCCTCCACCTATAAGTAATCCTTCCTCTAACCCCTCCGGCTCCCCTCCTCCGTAAAACCAAAACAGCGTTTAGAGAGAGAAAGAGAAACCCACGGTGAAAGGCGAGAGAGGAGGAGAGAGAAACAGAGAGCCCCCCAAAAAAATCTTCAATTTCTCTCCTAAGGCTAAACCCTAAATCGCCGTTTAGCCTTTCCCTCTCTTCGTTTCTCTCCTTGTCGGAACTCTCTTCGATTTCTCGCTCGCTCGTTCGGATTATTGCTCGCTAGGGATTTTCCTTTCCTTCTCCTCGACTTCGTCTCGTTATTTTCCCGGGAAAGTTTCGCAGATTTCTTGTGAGTATTCGGTGTAATCTTTTTGTTTTTTTTTTTTCTTTTGTTTCATTCTTTTTTTCTGGTTTGTTGTCACGCGTTTTGCGATTTCCTCGTGGAATTTCACAATGGCGTTGACTCTCTGTCGCGCATTATGATCTGCGCCGTCTGGTTGGCTGCTGAGAAAATTTTTGAGTTAGCAGGAATATCAGGATACAGCTTTCTTGTTTCTGCTGAGAAAATTAAGTAGGAATCCTTGGACAGTATTTTTAACCGAAATGTTTCTCTGTTAACAATTTTTAGGTTTGAATTTTTTTTTTTAATTTTTGATGCATAAAATTCATTTCATTTTTAAATTAATAATGCGGTAAATTAATAAGAACTTAATTATCCAGGTAGATGTACTGGTTAAAAATTAGTTTTATTTTCCCTTTAATCTTTTGAGTGGGATTTGTAAATAAAATTTGAGGCTCAGAAAACTCTAATAGGTTTGCTTGATTGTAAGATGTGAAGCTCGATTTTGTCTGTATCGAATTGTTGAAACAAAAAATCGTTTTTTGATTTATCCTAAGATGCCAAAAGCAACCTTATTCCCTTATGGGCTCTCTCTCTCTCTCGCTCTCTAGTGAAATCTTCGTTTTCGGAATCTTTGATTTTCTGTTATGTGCTTATTTTGAGGAATATTAAATTGTTTGGTGATTATAAATTGCTGGTAAATGTAATTTTTCAGCATTCAATCATGGTATTCTGGGTTTTTGGATATGGTTCACTTGTATGGAACCCTGGTTTTGAATATGACGAGAAAATTATAGGCTTCATCAAGGACTACAGGCGTGTATTTGACCTGGGTAAGTTTCTAAACCGGTAATTTGCTAATTCAAGAAGCTTTACCATCCTCAGGCATTTTTGTTAATAACCATTTTTTCCTCTCTCAATTTTACAGCATGCATTGATCACAGAGGTACACCTGAGAATCCTGCACGTACTTGCACACTGGAGAACAAAGAAGGAGCTATATGCGTAAGTATCGAAAATATGTTAATCCTTCCGTTTTGATCATGTAATTATCCCATTTTTGCATTTTTTTCCCTTTTTCTATGTGGATCAGTTGTGCTTTGTTTCTGAATTTTTTTCTTCTTTACAGTGGGGTGCGGCTTTTTGTGTTCGTGGAGGTCCTGAGAGGGAAAAGAAAACCATGGAGGTACATCTTTCAAGATGATTTATTGATTTAGTTTTGGCTTAGCTTGTTGCACTTGTACTTTAAATTGCAAATCGTATATAGTCTAGTTGAAATTCGTTGTTATTATTTTTTTCTTTGAATAATTGCTGTGAGTGTGAGGTGTTTGGTTATTAAAACACGATTTGTGCCCATAAAGCCGCCCCTGACCTGAAACTTCATCTGTTTGTCTTTTATGCTAATGTCATTTGTTTGTTAGTCTTGTATTAAATATCCATTTTTGTTTTGTAGTATTTGGAGAGAAGAGAATGTGAGTACGATTCGAAGACACTTGTGAACTTTTACAAGGTGAGTCAAGGTTTTGATTTTACTTCAACTTTGACTTGGACTCTTGAGTAACTTCAAGAACAGTTGTTTACTTAATTTTTCGGGGCGTTTTTTGTTGAATCAGGACGAAGACTCCTTGGAGCCGACTTTGACAGGAGTTATTGTGTAAGTTTTTTATTTCATATTTTTATTTTCTTCAATGCATATTATTATATATTGCGAGCGATACACCTATACGGAGGTATGATTCCTTTTGTCATTCCACTCACATTTCTTGTTCTTTGAATTTACAGTTTCACTTCCACTCCCGACAAAGTATCAAACAAGTACTACCTGGGACCTGCTCCATTGGAGGAAATGGCCAGGTAAAATAAATCAGTTTTTCTCCCCCCGTTTAATCATTGTTTTGGTGCTGACCTTCCTATGTTCCGATCGAATATTCGCCACTAAAATTCTCCCATCTCTTAAACGTGTTTTCAGTCAAATTGCGACTGCCCACGGACCGTGTGGAAATAACCGAGACTACCTTTTCCTTTTGGAAAAGGCCATGTTTGACATTGGTGAGTTTTCTTTTTCATACCTTTGACAAAGACATATATATATAGAGAGAGAGAGAGAGAGAGAGAGAAAGAGGAGAAAGAAGTGCTCACTTACCATGTCCATCTTTTTCAACGTATATATATATATTCAAGTCAAAAAGACGAACTTTTTGACTCAAGGCAAAGCGAATGAGTTATTAAACCATGTGATTGAAATGGGCAGGCCATGAAGATGACATGGTGATAGAACTTGCAAACGAGGTAAGGAAGGTACTCGGAATCGGAAAGGGAATTTTGATCGAGAAGAAGTTGGTGGGGCCGCCTCACATCCCGCGCAAAGACAACATTCCTAGCCTGCAATTGCATCGGCTTCCGGAAGCCATTGCCATGGACTCATGATAACAGCAAAGAAAGAAACATTTTCACTCCTGTTGGTGTTTTTTTAATCTTATTACAAGAGGAACACTTTTTTCCATGAGCTTAAACACTGCATACCTCTAATCTTTCATGGATTTTAGGTTTGAGTGTTCTTAGGCTTGAGGACTAACAACAATTTATTTTTTTTGTCATCCTTTTTTTTTTTTGTTTGGGTTTAACCCACAATACAAGTTTGTTGTTGTGAACTAAGTTTAATCAATTTCGGCTTTTATTGAATTTCCATCGCCATGACTGTCCATTCTCCTATCACGATTTTGATCTGTCCAAGTCCTTTATTTTTATAGCCAAAAAAAAAAAAAAAAAACTCATTTAATGTTTTGTGCAAAATAAATATGTTTTTCTTTTAATTTAAGAAGGGAAAATTAGGGTGAGCAGTCTATATTTATTATCTAATCTAATAGATAGCTAAAATTTCTTTCAATTAGTTAAATGATGTAATGTGCATGTTTTGTTTAATAAATTTTCAAACACCTCCCCTTTCTCTTCTCTCTCCTCTCCCTCTTTCTCTCCCAACTTTCTTTATCTCCTTTTACCCGTTTCTCTCTTGGACGTTGCCGAAGATGGTTTCTTGTCGTTCGTGGAGTTCCGAAAAGGTAACAATCACGAGGCTAATGGTGATCTCAAGCTATGCGACGATAGAATCTGCAGTTCGTCGTTTGTGGAGTTCAGGTGAGGTCGCAATCTACTCGCCTTCCGGCAAGGTAGCAATCGTGAGGCTAACAGCGATCTTAAGCTATGCGATGACGGAATCTGCTGCTCGTTTCGTGGAGGTCCAGTGAGGTTGCGATCTTCTCGCCTTTGAGATCCGATTGCGGTCATAATCTAATCACTACCGATGAGATGCCAAGTGACGAGGATGATGACAAGGTGAGCTTAGCAACAGCGACTTCACAAAGTCGGCAAAGGTAGGTCGGCAGTGAGGGGGAGAGAGAGAGTATTGAGAAGGTGATTGTCATTGGTGGGGGCTGGGGGAGGGTGAGAGAGTTGACAAATTTTTTTTTTCTGTTTTTTTATATGGTCAATCAATGATTGACTACATAGTAATATTATGGTTAACTAGTGATTGACCGATAGTCAATTAGTGATTGATCGGGTCAATCGTTGATTGACTAATAGTTAATTAATGATTTATTTGTCTTCAATCAGTGATTGATTACAAAAATTTGTGAGTTATATTATCATATTCAATGACTTACTGATAGTCAATCAGTGATTTACCGATATTCAATCAGTGATTGACCATTTAGAAAATTGATTAACCATTCTAAGAAAAAAAAAAAGGGGGGGGGCTTTTAACTAATTTTTAAAAACTTGAGCCATTTATTAAAAAACTTATTAAAAAAAGGTCATTTATTAAAAAAAGGTTATTTATTAAAAAACTTGAGCCATTTAGCTATAAACCCCTTAAAAAAAGAGCTAAAATAGAGATTTGGATCAAAGTAAAAAAAAGTGAACATCTGGACTGCATATTTGTAAAGTAATGGACGAGGAGGTTGTTTACCTACAGATCAAGTACTTTTGAGTTCAAATATTTATAAGTTCTCAAGTGTTTTTATTAATTTAATGTGTTTGTATGTGATATTATAGGATTTATAAATAAAAAGAGGATTTAGATGAAAATGTGGTAAAATGGGATTTTTTGGAACTAATTGGAAAGAGCCGTGAGCAAAGAAAGCAAACCAAAGCATGCCGGATCAAAGAAAATCCAAAAAGATGATCCTAAAGGCACCAAAAAGAAGAATTAGAGAAGTAAGAAGTGAGTTGCAGCACGCTAAAGAGGCATTACAGCGCGCGCCCTTTGTTCCAGCAAAGACAGCCTGACCGCAGGTTGCAGTGTGGCTGCCAGGGTAGAGAGCTCCTGACTGCAGGTTGCAGTGTGGCTGCCAGGCTAGAGAGCGCTTGACTGCAGGTTGCAGCGGCTAAAAGGCCTACTGCAGCTCGCTCCCAACCAGCATATGCATGCTGCATCGGGCCTTTCATCCACTATAGCATGCTTCCTTAGATGTTTCTGAGATGATGATAATGTTTTGATGATTTGAAGGATTGTTGATTGACTTTCATCTTGATTCATTTATGTTTCTTTATGCTTTTTCCTAATTTGATTTTTTTTTAAATTAGAGTTATTAGATGTATGAAATTGGGCTTGAGAGAGTTAATTTCATATGTTAAGACTTCGGAAACACAACTCAAATTAATATTAAGTTCAGGAGGCTTGTATCACTTGGGTAATCACTAAATTATGTTTTGCTTAATAAATACTTAATTGATTGAGTTAATAGGGATATTAATTTGGTTAATTGTTTACATTATTTTACTCGGCACTTGGGAGAAGGAGTGAAATTAAAATTGGAACATAAGATTAATGATTTGGGAGAAATTGATTGACAAGCCTTTGAATTGGAATAAGATAATCAAGTTACGTGAAATCAAAACCCTTTAGCCACACATTAGATTGAGTTTCCTTCCATCCATATCTCTAATTGCATTTATTTCACTTGTTTTTAGTTTAATTCAGTTGCTTATGTTAGTTTATTTTCCATTTTATGTTTGCATAGATAAAATTGGGTTGCGATAATCGTATTACTTAGCATTAATCTAATAAACAATTCATGTGGATACTCACTCACTTGCCCTATACTATTAAAACTTGGCAACCTCGTATACTTACGAGTTATCACACAACAGTAATCCAGAACTCAAACAACATATCAAACAAGGACGTATGGTGACATGTACACAATGATACATAGTTACAACACAAGAACGTTACTTTAGAATGTTTAGTGAATAATGACAAGAATATAATTTAAATAAACTCATACAATGTTTTGAAGTCAATATGCAATGATATATTATCAATATAAGTTAAGCCATAATGACAAGAATCTTAGAGTATGTAATTAATACTCAATGAATGTAAAGTCAAACTATAATGACAAAATCTCGAAATACAATTGTGATAATTTATTTATTTATTATTGGTATTATTTTAATAGGTAGTTTTTAAAGTTTAAATATGTGATGAAATTATTTATTTCTTTACTAAAATTTTTATATCGTTATGATATTTTTTATATGTTATGCTCTTTTTTTCTTTATGATATTACTCTATCATTACGATGTCTTTTTCTTTATGATAATTACTATATCATCACGGGTTTTTTTTTTTTTTAGGTTTTAAAGTATTTCATATTTCTTTACAATAGCTATTTAATTTTTTTATATGTTCGTTGTGAATTTTATTTTAATGACCAATTATTTATTATAACGATTATTTTTCATGTACTTATCATACAATTAATATCAGTTACAGTTCTTTTTCCTTTATAGTAAAGCAAGTAAAATGATCTTTTTTCCTTTGAGTAGTTGGCCTAAATAGTCTTTGAACTGTTTCGAAGGTGATGGTTTGGTCTCTGTTTTTTTTTTTTTAGTCGAGATAACCCTAAACTCTTATTTTTTGGCTATTACAATCCTTTTCATCAAAAAACTAACGGATTGGTCATGTGAGAAGCTCATTTCTTGCTTTTTGAAGGTCAAATAGGTAATTTCCTATTCAAATCAAGGGGCAAACTAGATCGGAAACTAGGGGGCGAACCATATTGGAAGCCTGGGGGGGGGGGGCAAGCTGGCGACTTGG